>PVJO010001402.1:0-174150 GCA_004026905.1 Hystrix cristata | reverse complement strand
AGGAGGCAACATCGCTGAGTGTCCAGGCATGGCACCAAGACCCCGAGGAAGCCACACCTTGGAGTGGCTAGGGGAGGTGACTTGGGACCCTTCCTAACAAAGCTGAGAAACGAGCTTCCCAGGGATCGGGCTAATCTGCAAGAACACGCAGAACTCAAGAGCATATGCCCAGCACCTGTAGACATGCAAAGCTGGACAGTGTAAGCCCTCGCTGGAAGGAAAACCAGGCCTGAGAAACAGACCGAGGGATGACGGTGTTAGGATTAGCGGACAAGGACTTGAAAGTGGCTATTACAGATATATTCTAAGGCTTCAAGAAAAGCACCTCATAATTGGAAGCAAGTGGGGAATTGCAATAAAGAAATGCAAACCATTAACAAAAAGAAAAGAACCATTTTAGGCCCATGGCTCACTGGCACCCAGCTGAGTTGCAACTTGTCCCAAGGTGCACCTTCACTTCGCCTCTGCTGACCCTGAGATTCACCATGGTCCCTCCCTGCACCCTGCTTCCCCTCCTGTGGTGGACCTCATATGGTCAACTTGAGCCAGAACACCCAGCTGGACTGAGTTGGTGTGATGCTGGGCCTACGAGATCCACCTGAAGGTTGTTGCTGATGCAACGTAAGGCAGAGTGGGAGCCGTAGCTAGTTGATGGGCTATTTCCCAGGAGAAGCTCTGCTGTGGCTAGTTCTCCTGAAGGGGACTCGGCTGTTCTCGTCAAGGAAGGAGCTCGGGGCCTTGCTGTCATCGAGGATGGCTGCTGTTGCTTCAGAGGAGCTCTGGTTGTCATCTCTGCTGCGAGCATCGTACCCTGGTTCCAGGAAAGATTTCTCCAGCCATCATCTGCAGACACGGACGTACATGGGACAGTGCTGTGGACTCCCAGCCCTCAATTGGATCTTTCGGGTCTCAGTGCCTAGATGGACATTCGGCACCTTCTGCATTTGGCTTCTGGGTGAATATTGTAATCTATAAATATCCCCTATTAAATCTGCTCTCTTACAACCATTGGCTCTGAAAACCCAACTAATACACCTCCCAAGTCCTCAGCGCCACCCTCCCATCCCAGCTTTGAGCTGGTCCTCAGCTGACCATTCTGTCCAAGGGATGAGTCTGTCTGTCAAGGGTGCCAAGAGTGAGGGAAGAAGTTTTTTTGTGGGTTTTTTTTTCTTTTTTTTTTGTGCTGGGGATCAAACTCAGGGCCTTGTGCTTGCAAGGCAAGTGTTCTACCACTGAGCTAAATCTCTAGCCTCAGGAAGAAGATTCATGAAAGACTTTTGTCACATTCTACGTTGTGTTGTCACTGTTTGCGTGAGGTGCGGCACAGTAGTTTTGCTCACGGACTCCGCCTGTGTGGACTCTGGCCCCGTGGTTTGCAGTCGATGAGAACAAGCAAGGTGTATTCTACCAGGTGCCGTTAAGAACAAAACTGTTGTGATGGTCACATGACGCGATGTGAAACAGCGCTGGTCTGGGATACAGTAAGTGTTGGAGAAATGTTGTCTGTTAGAATTATTACAGCATCTAATCTACAACATCTACATTTAATCAGTCGTTGTACTCCTCATAGAATGGTTTCTAACCTTGTGGGCTTAGGCCAAGTGTTTGTCTTCCCACCTTCCTGCCTTCCTCCCTTTCTCCCTTCCTCCCTCTCTCTCTCTTTCTTTTTTTTATGTAAAAGGCTCTTTTAGTTAAAAAGTTTAGGAACCACTGCCCCGGGGGACCTGCAATGCTCCTATGCACAAGGTAGGTGGTTAATATAGTCGGCCCTCCACAACTGTAGATTCAACCAACCAATGATCAAAAATACTCAAAAACAACTGTGCCTATATGGAATTGGTATGGACTTCCTCCTCTCATTGCTCCGTATGCGATGTAGCAAAGCAGCTATTCACAGAGCATGTACATTGCGTCTTGTGTTGCAGATACCGTAGACAGGATCTCAGGTGCACACGAGGAGGTGCGGAAGTTGTACCACTTTATATAAGGGTCCTCACGCACTGGTGTCTGCAGAGGGTCTTGGGACTGGTGGCCCTTGGGTGCCAAGGACCAACTACATGTAAAATACGTAAGTTTCCTTCCCGCCTCACTTTGCTCTTCTCTCCTTTCTCCTACTTCCTGCTCTCCTCACTTCTGCTCACCTCTTCCATGCCCCACACCCAACGCTTCCACCGTCGCAGCACTGCCTCCCCAAGCACACACGCACATGCACATGCACACGCCATGCACATGTCCTCCCAGCCCGCGAGGGTTACTGTGGCCAGGTCACAGCGAGGAGGGCAGGTTCAGATCCACACTGCCCATAACAGGGTTGGGGATCTAGATGCTGTCTGTTTCCCCAAAGTCTCTGGGTTGAGACCAAGACAAGTTGAGTTGGGGCTGCCCGGGAATACTTCATTCCTGCTCCTCTGTCCCCACGCACACAGCCCAGGCTAAAGGAACATTCTGGATGCCACCTGGCTGGGGCTGTGTCTCTCAGCATTACTTCTGTGGCACATGTCAACATCTTCGCCTCAGGGCAACACCTGGGTCCTCATGAACTGACAGATGCTAGCTAGAAATATCCTGAAGTTTGCTTTATGCCTTTTCTATAATGATATGGGACAAAGCAGAGAAGATTTTAGGAATTACTAGAAAATCAAGCAATAGGAGCAACAACATATTTCAGGGATAACCAAGGAGGTACAAGCATCTACTTAAGTTTGTCCGTGAAATCACGTTACTAAGAAAAGTAGCACACGGCCAAACCCACCTCATTATGGGAGAAGAACCCTGAGTCCTGCCCACAACAGCATACAATGTCTTTGTACATTGTCTGTTGAATTCTTCTGAAAAATGAAGATAAGACGGTGTCCCACAATTGTACACCTGGCATTATCACAGAATACAAGAGAGACATGGCTGACTCAGGAGCGAGTTCGGGTTCCCTTACACGGTCCTGGGGTGGCTGTGAGGTAGGTGAGAAATGGCCTGTGCCAGGCACCTCCAGATGGGAGATATAATTATATCTTCATAGCAACCCTGCAAGGCCAGGATAATTCTCCCCATTTTACACACAATGAAACTGAGCCTTGGGAATCAAGATCATTTGCCCAGAACTGAAGTTGGAAATTACAGCTGTGTGATCCCAGGACCAATTCCTCTTACAAGGTGCTTACTACATTACCTTGTGACTACGCAGTCACATTACCAGACAGGTGGATCCTAACAGGTGCCAGCAACAAACCTCTTAAAAAATCCGAAGCATCTTCCTTCGCTAGAGCAGGTGAGCACACTCAGCGGGGGAGTCGCTACCAGGCAGCTGGAGTTTTGGGGAAAGTTCCTCAGGATATTCCAGTGTGGTGAGATCATGTGGCTTAGGGTCTCCATGGAAATCAGCATCCCCCTCTCCTCAATGGAGTGCAAATTTACCTTGAAGAAGGTGGGGTCACCTTGAGAAGTAATGAAAAGGTAAAGAATCACATCAGCCCGACATTGGTAAACACCAAATACTCACAGAAGCACAACAGTACAGATGTTGCCTGTTGACTTTTAACCTGTAGCTTGGCCGTACAGGTGCAGAGCAGGTATAGAACAGAATATACAAACATTTTAAACCTGATTATATCAAACCCAAGGACGCCCCTGCTCTGCCAAGTCAGAAATCCCACAGGTAAGACAGGGCAGGTATGGAGTTTTTTTGGTTTTTGGCTTTGGTTTTTTGGGGGTGGTGGTGCTGGGGATCGAACTCAGGGCCTTGCACTTGCTAGGCAGGTACAGTTTTTAAAACACTCTGACACATAGCCAGGATGGAAAGAAACTGACTATATCATATTTCACCTTTTGGAGCTATTTTCTCAAATAAGTGCTATAGGACACCCTTTCCATCCACTCCTGCCCCAGGGATGTCCCCCAGTACAGGCATCTGCCAGGTCCTTAGGGGAGTCTGGCCCTTTTCCATTCTTCTGTCCCCACACTGCGTCCCACAGGCCTCCTGACCCCCAGAGCCTTGTCACCAGCAGGCTGTGGCCCTGACACCGTCCCAAGACCACCCGCCCCTCCGGCACTCAGCCTCCTCTGACAGCAGAGCAAGCCTGCATCTTGGGGGAGAGTCAAGAGGCAGCACCAGGGGTATGGCACAGTAAACAGCACGAAGGGCCCCACGTTTTTGCCCTCCCTTCACCGAGAGACTCTGAAGCTCCTCCCACTGGAGGAGGGCAGCTCGCTCATGCCTACCCCGGGCAGGCTGGGTTTTTCGCGTGACTCTCTTGGGCAAATGGGTTGGGAGCACAGCTGGCAGGACAGAAGGCTTGGACAGTCTTGGATGTGGGCCAGGCACCTTGGCCACCATGAGATGCTTGTCCTGGTGGTCACCTCCCCTTCAGTCCCAGCTCCAGGAGGACATGGGTAGAGCAGTCCTGAGGCTGACATTCAGGGAGGAACCAAGCTTCCAGACTGATCTGGAAGAAGAGCCACCCATAGACTGAGCTGCATCCTCCCAGGATCTTTGTGTTGTAGACCCAGTCCAGGGTGATGGAACCTGGAAGAGGGCCCTTCAAAAGTGATCAGGTTTGTATAGTGGTTTAGAGTCAATGTGCATCCTGGAGACCCCAAGGTGCTGACTTCTGCTGGCTTCTCCCATGGGTGATTCTAATCTTAGGAGAGGATGGGGCAAAGAAGCTTTAAACGAATGAAAGAAACTGGGGGTCATACTGAAGGCAGGTGGGGCACTATTAAATACTTTGATCCCTTGCTCTTAACAAAGTATGCATTTAAAAGTTGGTAATGAATGTGATGAATAGCAAGGTCAAGGACATTTAAGCCTTGGAAATCCAAACGTGAGTCATTGTGAATATTTTTGCTACAGTAATTGATCTACTTTCTAGCACATAAAAAGAAAAGATGACCTTATTTATATACCACATCTTACCTAACTGTGTGGTGTGGAGGAGCCTGTGTGTGTGTGTGTGTGTGTGTGTTTATGTGTGCACATTGTGTGCATAATCTAGAAAATCTACACATTTACAAAGAAGAGGAAAGACCTGAAATGTATTGTAAATAGATTGAAATTTGTGATGCTACCAAATACATTGTAAACAAAATTCATATTGGAACCAAACTTGAATTTTATTTCTGTTTTAACTAAAATAACTTTTCAACAACGAAGTATTTGATAGAATTCTCTAGGAAGAATACAGGTGGAACCAAAAATAATTTTTATTTTTCATTTAGAATTCCAACTTGGGTGCTATATGACAAAGATATATTCTTTAAAATATATTCCAATGCCAAGTCACCCAAGTGTTTGGGGAAAAGGTGATCTTCCAAAGGTCACCTTCAGGGGCACTTTGTCTAGATAAGGTTGATTTCTGTCTTCTGTGACTCTGACTTCAAATATGACTCTTCTGAACTTTGTAACCTTATTTTGAAGGAAAGCATTTTAAGAGCCAGGGATAAAATTCAATTAACTGAGATGACAGAAAATAATCTACTAAGCGAATATATCAGGCAATTGGAAGCTTTCATACCTTTCAAAAAGGAAATAACCTATTTCTTGCCTTGTTATCTACTGACACAGGAGTTTATTTCTCTTGAAGTTGTTACAGATCTACCTAATGAGGCCTAAACACTGTTGCCAAGCAATTAGAGTTTTCATTGTGTCACTGATTTCCTTCATTTCCTGAGTTGCTGATAATCGTTAGCTAACACTGTCTCATCTTAGAAAGCGCAGGCATTCACTGGAGCCCACTGGAAACCGGGGCAGGGTTCCTCACAGCTCAGGCCTCTGCTGTGAGTGGACACCTCAGACACCAGCCCTAGACATTTCTGCGCGTCATACAGTCAAGGCGTGACCAAGTGGAGTCTAATGCCCTGGATTGTCTTGGGACTCATTCATAACTGGTGGAGTCAAATCAAAGCCATGAAGCATCACAGCAGCTCCCAGCTTGGGAGCTGCAACACCTGCTCTTACAGACTTCCAGCCACCGCGCTGGCAGCCCAATGGGCCAGAGGCCACCATGTTTGAGGAAGCCCAAACCAGCCCAGGCAGAAGTCTCCTGTGCCAGCTCCAGCCACCAACCAACAGTGACCACATGGAGGAGCAGAGCCCTCCTGAATTCCTGTCCCACAGAAGCCACAAGTGGTGACAGAGTGGAGGTTGTAGACTAAGCCTGTGACTTTGGGCAGGATGTCACATAGCAAGACACAACCAGAACGGCACATCGGAGAGCCTGAGCACAGCCAGGGCACCCCGTACACGCATCCTTTTCCCTAATGGACAGAGTGGGCACCGTGGGTGGCCTGTCCATGTCCTTTGGCACTTGTCAGTCTCACATCAGTGCCCACCTTCTTATTGGAAGCCATCATCACTCTCCTCCTGGGGTTTTCCCAGCTCAGCCTGCAGACCAGAAGTACCAGGGAGGCCCTTGATTAAGGGAAGGGTCTGGATCAATAGCCCACCCCTTACTCCTCTAATGAGAAAACTCCAATGCACGTGCTTCATGTCTCCAGAGGTTGCTCACTACCCATCATGTGCTCATGGTGGGCGCTGACTCCCTGACACCCTCTTCCTGGGCAGCCTCCCCATCCTGACTCCCTTCCCCTCCTATCCTACTGCTGTGCCCTGGCCGAAACTTCCGCACACTTACCCACAAACTTTGACCTTGGGGTCTGCTTCTAAGGGAACCCATACTGAGATTCTGGGGAACTGGGATGAAGAACTGGAGGTTCACTGAGACTCCCCCACCCCCCACCTGCTCATGCACTACTGCTTCGGTTCCCAGGGAAAGCCAGGACGGGCTGAACATGGAGCCCACCTGTGACCAGGGCAGGAGGGGAGGGACACTGACCTACTCACTCAGATCGATAGGCACATTAACCCCACACATGGACGAGTAGAGCACGTATCCCGAATGGGGAATGTCATCACATCGGGCCTTTCCCATTTTGCAATCCAAACTTCAAATGATAGTTGTCAGTAAGTATGAATCATTCACCAAATTTTTGCCCATGGAGCTATTAGACAGTACGCCCATGGAGGAAAAAAGGCACATCCCAAAGTTCAGCACTCAGACAGTGGCCAGGGGCACAAGCTGTCCTCACAGCAGAGCCCAGAACTGGTGCCCCCAGACTCTGGGAAGGGGCTCGCGGAGGGGATCCCCACACGGGCACCAGCGTCAGGGTGGCGGTCTCACGGGTCTCTGCTCCAGGGAGTCCCTATGGCCGGAGGCAGAAGACCCAGCCAACCACATTCGTAGGGGCACAAGTGACAGCAAGCTCACCCTCATGGCCGCTGCCATTCACAATGCCTCCTCTCCGAGGCCTGCGAGGGCTTTTTCTGTGTAAGGTGGTGGCGCGTGGTGCACACGGTGCGCATTCCTGAAGGAGCTGCACCTGCAAGCCTGCCACATTCTACTTCAGCCCAAGGAGGGAGGAGTTTCCGGTGCGGAGGGAGGAGTTTCCGGCGCAGAGGGAGGAGTTTCTGGCGCGGAGGGAGGAGTTTCCGGTGCCCGGCCCCGCAGCCACGGCGTGAACCAGGATACAGTGACCGTTCCGGCTTAATTTTTATCTCATGGAGGTTTGCAGTGTTTCAAATGTGGGGCAAAAATACAAAAACTAATATTTTATAGTATACTAAATTAGACTCTCCTTAAAATGTGTTGTTTCTATGTCATTACCAACGTCTTCATTTTATCCTCATAATGAATAGCTAATATTCATTAACATTTATAGTGAGAGTAATATAATTATATGATAATTAATAAAGAGCTTCGTGTTGTCAATGCCTACCATGTGGTAAGCATAGAGGTTAACCCAATCTACTGCAAAATAAATGTTCCAGTTACCCCATCTGATAGCTGGAGACAACGGACGCAGAGAGAGAAAGTAATCCGCCCCCCTTACACGGCCGGCAGGTGGGGCCGATCTGGGGTCCACGCTAGACAGTCCGCTTCAAGACCTGCACATACCCCAGCCGCTGGCTTCTCTTCATTTAACCTCGTGGTGACTGTGAGGGACACATGACTTTCCACTGTGTTGGAGAGATAGCTGAGACTCAGGAGGGTCGGCCAGGATTCCTGCCTGGTCCTCCCAGCCCTGAGGCCCGCACTGGTGGCTGGGTGCTTGCTGCATCCTGCCTTCTATTTCCTGACTGCATCGGCTCTGAGATGGACCTTTCCCAGCACTTGCAAAGGCTGCCCTGCAAAGGTCAATCACGGTAAGTTCAGCATAAATAGGAAACGATGTTAAAGTCCACTTTCACTATGAAACTTGGTGTGAGGCAGGAGGATGCTGTGGTTGGATGAGCACACATATTCAGGAAGTTCCTCCAAAAGCCAGGCACCTCCTGGGCACATCCACATGCCAGCTCCCTCCAAGGAACCCAGTGAGTCAGCCTTGCTCGACTCCATTGGCAAAGAGAGTGGCACGGGGTGTGAAGTGATCTCTGCCCTCGGCCTGCAGCACCAGGCACAAGCTGCCACCGTCAGCCCCTCCTCGAGCTCGGCCGCAGGGCAGACCAGCTCTGGGATGCCCACAGGTGGAAGCGCAGTGAAAGACATCCTTCACCAAACCCCAGAGGCCTGGGAGTGGGCTTCCTGGTGGGCCCCCAGGGCAACTGCCCGGTTGTCCAATGGGAGCCGACCACGGGCAGCAGGGAGCGGGGCCCCGGGCACCCGATGGACACAAAGTGGGGGTGGGGGCTGAGGTGCTGGAAGGGCAGCGTCGGGGCCTGGGAAGTGAGACAGATTGCCGCGGTGCTGTCCCCAGAGACCTCGTGGGACTTGGGTCACCCGTTTTGATGGTGCTGGAAAGGCTGCAGCTCATTAAGGACTATTAGTTACTGTGAATGCCTAATGGTGTGTTACATCTTAAGTGCTGATTTTGCTGTCGCTTAATTGAAATTTATTCTAATACATCTTCATCAGAGTATTTGAGAATGGAGCAGGCCAGGCAGCTCCACTGAGCACGCAGCAGAGGTGCAGTGGCAAACCAGTAACACACGCACACTGCGAGAGGATGAGCTGGGCTCCAAGGAAGGCTCCATGCGGGAGCTCGGTGCACAGAGTCGGGGCCCCTGGGCCCACAGTAAGGAGCTGTGCACCTTCTCCCGCTGCCAGCAGGGACGCCGCCTCACCGGGTTGAGATGAGCCTGTCCATGGGCAGCCTGTCCAGTGACTGCGTCACAGGGCTCACATAGGACATCGTGGTGAGGCTCTCATCGCAGGACTCCTAGTAAGATCAGGCTGAAGCCAAACTCCAGCTGGGAAGCATTAACTGGTGAGGTGGAGATGACTCAGCTGGAGGCCAGAGTGGAGTCTTTGAGATCTACTTTCCACAGGCTGGCCTGGTCCTGCTAGACCACACTTTCAAAATTTTCCCTTTATTTTCATCAAGGATGGAGTGCCATGTGCAATGGCAAAAACTGAGAAACCATACAGTGAGTTAGGGAAAATACGACTTATACAATAGTAAAGAACTATAAGATTATAGAAAGCAGAATATATATACATATACGGGTAGATAGTGCAAATTGGGGTTATAGAATCATGTAACTAAAAGCGTCCTTGCTTTAAGTTGTGCATTTATTTCCCAATTTATCTGTTTACATTCAGTGTCTTAGAGCCTGGGCCCCCCCCTCCCTGCTCACCCAGATCAGCCTGAGACCAGGGCCTGGGCAGACAGCTGAGGCCAGACAGTGGCCACAGGAACAGGAGGGCGGGCTGGAAGGGTGGAGATTGGGATGGAGGGAAAGCCAAGCCAGGACCAGCACTGAGCAAAGCACTGCTGCCAGCACCTGAGTCCGTGCTGGGGCGCTGTGTGGACAAAAGGACAGGTGTTTCGTGGTCCATTCCTGCTGCTAACACAAAATCCCTGAGACCAGATAACTTATAAAGAACAGAAACCTGCTGCTCTTGGTTCTGGAGACTGAGACACCCTGGACCAAGGTAATGGCAGGTTCGGTGCCTGGTGAAGGCCTGTTCCCTGCATTTGACACTGTCTAGCCTAGGTGTCCTCACAGGGCAGAAAGACAGATGGCGAAACAGGACAAATGCCCTGTCTGTCAGGTCGAAGAGCAGGAGGTCAGCTGGGCTGCATGCTGCTGACGTCTCTTTATAAAAGGCTAACTCCGTCTGCTAAGGCTCCGCCCTTCTGACCTAATCACCTCTAAGGCCCACCTTCCAATCCTCTCACCTGGGAGATGAAGTCTCAACACATGAAGGGGGTGCAACTGGATCGTGTCAAGGAGAGGGCATTTCATCTGCAGGGTCCAGACCCAGGAGCCATTCGCTGCCATCAGTTTCAGCACCACAATGGCCACAGGAGCTCCACCCTGCAGGGACAGAGAGCAAGGGGTGGGCACAGGGAGGGTCACAGCCACACAGCTGGAGGCCACAGCAAGAGCTGGAGTAAACTGGTGGGCTGAAGAGCTATCAGGAGGGCTCAGGGAGTGTGCAACCCACACAGAGACGTATCAGGAAGGGCGTTTTCCAAACTGCTGGCGGCAGTCACCCCTGGAAAGCAAAACTCTTTATTCTCTTTTTCTTATGTTCCTCTTCTTTTTGTAGTTTTTTTTTTTTCCAGAACAACGATGAAAAATTTTTTGCAAAAAGAGCTATAAAGCTATACCAAGAGAAAAAATCATTTTGTTTGATTCCCTCAGTTTCCAGATGAACACATGGAGCTTGGTGCAGTCAGTGCCCTGCCAGCCCTGGGCATGTACAGCACGTGGCCTCCAGGGCTGCAGCCAGAACATACGATGAGCAGCCTCACAAGGGACAAAGAAGGAGGGAGTTGTATGGTTTATTTGTATATGCTAGATCCATATCCACATGTTTATACATGTTATTTATTTTAATAATAAGTGAATATGAGTTTATACAAATTAATTTAATTAAAACAACACTCCTGTCCTAAATTAGAAGTGTTTTAAGGCTGTAGAGCTGAGAAGTGGCCCCACTCCCACCAGGTTTTTTCATGACGTTTTGGTCAAGGTCTTGCAAGTGGTTGCTATGGGTTGGATATGACTTGTCACCCACGGCTTCATACGTTGAAATTTGGTCCCCATCTGAGGAATTAAAAGGGTGGAAACTTTAACTACTATACCGAGAGGCAAGGCCATTAGGAAGAGTCCAGGATTAGATGAGGTTGTCAGGGTGGAGCCCCCATGATGGAGGCCCTCAAAGGGAGAGAGGCGGAGAGACACAAACAGAGAGGTGCACGCACCGTGCCTGCTGCCCTGTGATGTTTCATGCCACCTAGGGACCCTGCTGTCGCTATGTGAGCCTGCTAGACCTTGCACCTCCAGAATTATGTCTCTTTTCTTCATAAAGTAGCCTGCTTTTGGTGTTTTATTATAGTAGCAGATCAGCACAAAGAAAGTGCTAACCTTTGAGAGGTAGAGCTCTCCAAGAAAAGGGTCTCGAGTTGTTTGTTTGTTTTAGGAGGAGATGTCACCATTGGCAGCATTTGACGTCTCCCTCACAGAGGCAGGAGGAACCTGGAGCTGGCAACCAGATGGATGATTCTCCACTGGTCAGGGCTGCAAGACTGAGAAAATCAGTGATACAATCACAAAAGTCACCCCTATGAGGAGATGACGGGCACCTCCTCCGGATGGACTGATTAGCAAAAGCCGAAGGCCTGGTTCGTCCTATGCTGCCCGTGCATTGGCTCAGAGTTTGGTGGGCAGAGCTGGCAGAGCTGGACCTCAGCCTCCACAGCTCATTCCCCAGGTGGGCACCTGTCACGCTCTCAGGGTCCAGCCAGAGACTGTCCTGCCGGGACTGTGCCACCATCAACCAGGGGCAAGGACCAAGCTCAAACGAGCAGGGGGAGGGTACAGAAGGCTGGCTTTCTCACCACTGCCTCCCCGGCTGCCCTCGGTGTGCATTTGCCCCCAGAGCAGAGCCCGAGACTGGGATCCAAGCTCAGGCAATTTGCTTGGGAGCTGATCCCGGGAAGCCTGAAAGTGTTGAAAGGCAGGCAGGAAGGAGCCTGGGGGCTTAGTGAGCAGGTAGCTGCAGCGGGCATCTGGAACCCAGCCCTCTGGGACTCTCTGAGAGGCGTCAGGGAATTGTCTTTCCAAAAGACGAGGACCCTGGGACGTTTTCCTATCCACTCCCACCCCTTGTGGACTGGGGGTTACTCTTGGGCTGTTAATTTCATGGCATTCTGGTTTTCCCCACAAATAAGCACAGAGAAGGCAGGAAGATTCCTGGTATGGGAACAAGCAAGTGTGGGCCAATCCTAACAGCATCTGCCACATTCACTGAATCAGACGAGGATTTTCCCTGCTCACCCTGGGCCCACCGATTAAGCCATTCAGATTAAACAGAGCAGCCAGTGGGATGCTGACCATAATGTAAGTCCCCTCCTCTGCCACCCCAGAAGGTGGGGGAGTGATGGAGCGAGTGGGAAAACATTGATGCAGAAATGCAAAAGACGACGCAGATAAACTGCCTGAATGAATTGCTTGTTCTCAAACAGAGGAGAGACTTTATTTAAACAGTTAATCCTCGGGTGTTGCAACAGCCCCTAGATCACCCCGAGAAGATTATTATCTGCCCTGAGTGTTGCAGGCTAGGGAAATCTTCATGTACCTCTTTCCTTTTAAAGACCAGAGCCAATGGCCAGCCCAAGATATTTGAAAGCAAATCGTGAGCCCTGTCTACCAGCTGGGGGCATGCTGGGACAAAGGAAGGAGTCTCTGGCAGCGCTGCAGGCCTGAGACCCTTAATCCTGAGGGACCGGTTAACACATTCATTCCCAAGTTCCACGGCCTTCCTCCATCCTTGAAGATGCTACACTGAAAAGATCCAGTCCCCTCGTTAGCAGTTTATTCACAGTTTTAGATTAGCAATAGCTCATGTGCCACAGGTCATCCCTGGCGTGTAAGGGATAGGTTTCTGGACCCTCTTGGATACCAAAGCCCGCACTTGCTGAACCCTATGTATAAAGGGTGTGGTATTTGCGTATAACCTACATCACTTCCAGGCTGTGTATTTCATCACCTTTAGGCTGCTTATAATACCCAACAAAATGTGGGTGCCGTGTAAGTCATTACCGCACTGTGTTGTTTGGGGATGACGAGAAGAAAACAGTTGTCATCACTGGACGGAGGCAATCTTTTTCTAATTTTTTTTCTTTTTGATCTGCAGTTGGTGGATTTGAAGGGATGACTGTATCGGTCTAGACCGAGCGAGGGGAAAAATCTCCCCAGGGAGCCATCAAAATTCTAAACAAATAGTTGCTGCAGCTGGAGACTTGCGAACTGGAGCCTTCTGACTCTGCGAGGCGTTTTCACACAGAATCTCTACCAGAAAGCAAGGAGAACTCAGGACACAAGAGTGCGTGTGTCCTACAAAGTAATCCGGGAGGTCTCTGCCCACTTTGAAAGGTCCCTTCAAAACCTTTACCAGCCACAAAAGTTTTCTCCTAGATGGATGTGGGAGAAAACACCCACAACACGGTTGGATTTCACAGCCTCTGAGGGATAAGCAGAACCCTCTAGGACTGACCTGATAATGCTGGACTTCAGCGTGAGGGAAGGAAAAGAAATTGAGTCCCAGGTGAGAAAATGGTAGAGGTAATTTTTGCAACTATATCGCATAAACACATTCAAAAGTCTGTTTAAAATCCTAAATGACTATCCTTAGAAAAATACTCAAGATTCTTAAGATTTAACCGTTTGTTTGTGTCTCTGTGATTAATAGATATCCTAAAGCTGACACTTAATTATTCCAGAATGCAAAGACTGGTGCTTCAGCTAGTGGTGTAATTACCTATTTAGAAATTGCAAGGCAGTGAACGGAAGCCTCCCTCGAGACGACATTAAGTAAAATCATTCAGATATAAAGAGGGATGTTATCATTTTCAAGGTCACACAAACCTTTTTGTAGATTGAAAGACAGTTTTAAAGGATGCTTATAAAAGAAATAGGGAAAGACAAAAGTAATCATATTCTTTAGACAAACGTCTGTGTGTTTCTCTATCCTCCAGAGCAAATCTTTCAACTTTTTCGTTTATTCATTTACTCAACAAAGGTTTTCACAATACTCTGCCAGACACCAGTGGACATTCCTGATAGAACTGCGTAGGAGACAAGCGACTCCTGCCCCTCTAAGTTACCAGTCAGGAACACAGGTGATAGTGAGGTATTGCACGTTGTACACAGATGCCTGTCATTTTTTAAAGTATTGACTTAAAACCAAAACAATGTTAACATCAGAAGAGTCTAAAGCAAAGATGCTAGGCCAGGTTCGAAGGAAGAATAAGCAAGCTACTGTGTTTCTAGTTTTGCAAGCTATCCCTCCCCTCACACCAGGTCTCCCAGTGAACAAGGAAACATCTAGCCCCTTTCATCTGTGAGGTTAGTGACTCATATGGCTGCCACAGGGTGTGGGCACAAAGGGCTTAGCCTCCTGGCACCCTTGATAAATACTCAATAGACATGACCAGCTTTCACCTTATTGAGGAACTCACACAACAGCATTTGGCACTAGAACGCAGTCTATAATTTTTTTGATCTACTGTTGCTACACAAGTGCACAAGTACACACACACACACACAAGTTCTGGTCTAAAAGTGGGATGCACACAACAATATATTAAGTAAGAAAGAAAATAGGGAGACTTCTATTTGCAAATTTTTATTTTAAAAAATCAAATCAATTACACTTACTGAAATCTATTATGTGTCTGACATGGGTTCACGTGTCATGTTGTGGTTACCCTGAGGTCTCCCCCTCAGGGACACTTCAGATTGCTGAATGGCCCACTCACTGGGTGGCTTTTCAGCTGTTACATTACAAGCACTTTTTGAGCCCCATTAGTGAACATGCAGGTTATGTGAATCAGCGCATGCTTCCTCAGCACCTGGCCACTAGGAAGCAAGGGCTTTCAAATACCTGAACCAGACTCAATGGCATCCTGTCGTCACATTTGTCACGTGGGCAAGATAATGCAGTGACTATCCTGGCATAGTTGAGCCATCCTTATCTATATATGCTGGTTGCTGTGTGTTTGCTGCACAAGGAGTCTTCCTCTTATGCTGGTCTCCCTGGTTTTCCATATCCCAGGTTTTCTTCTGTCTACTCTGTAGTTTAGGTGGAACACGCCCTCCAGTACCTTTTTTGAGAAAGGTTGGAAGTGACTGGTAAATTTCCTTTATTGGTATGGCTTCATTCTATCTCATACTTATTGGATAATTTCACTGTTAACAGGAGATTTGGATTGGCAGTCATTTTTCTCTAAAATTTCAAAAGCATCGCTGGGCTGCACACCTGTAAACCCAGCACTCTGGGAGACTGAGGCAGGAGAACCACAAGTTGAAAGCTAGCCTGGGCAATTTAGCAACTTAACAAAACCCAAAATTTAAAAAAATAAAATAGAAAAAGGCTGCAGATGTAGTCCAGCATGAAAGACCTGGGTTCAATCCTTAGCACCACAAAAGGTAAAATAAAGTATGAAGTTTCAAGAGCATTACTCTATTATCATTTTGATCCTGATGTTTGCTCCTTAAGCCTTTCTGATTCCCAATCCTTTTTATGAAGACTGTTTTCAGTTCTCTTGGGGCTTCTTTTTGTTCCTGGTATTTTACTATAACACTTGGCTCATAATTGAGGTGATCATCCACTCTAGCTATTTCTTCAGTTCTGGGATTCTTTTTCCTTAAATTATCTCAATGATTTTTCTCCTTCTCTTTGCTTCGTAGCATTGCTTTTTTGGGTGTTGAATGTCTGAACTGGTCCTCTAATTTTCTATTATTTTTCATTTCCTTGTTCTAGATTCTAAGATATTTCCTCAGCTTCGTATTCCAAACCTTCTATTAAGAATTTCACTTACCATATCATATTTTTCCTGCTCTTTTTCTCCAGAGTTCCTTTTTGTTCTCCAAATATTCTTTTTTGATTTTGTAGGAAGTCTTCAGTGCTGTTGGTGTTTGGGGTTTGGTGTTCGGTTGGTTGGTTTGGGGACTGAATCGAGAGCCTCACACATGCCAAGCAGCTGCTCTACCCCTTGCTACACCCCCGGTCTTCAAATATTCTTTTTTTTAAAAAGAATTTATTGATAAAGCACATCGTAAAGAAAAATACATAAATCACGTGTGTGCATCAGTGAATTTTTAAAGATGAAATACATTTGCCTGAGTACCCCAAATAAAGAAACAGGAAATTCCTCTCATGCCCCTCCCAACAGTTTGTCCCCAGCAAAGGTAATCGCAGTTCTATCTTTTGTCACCTTCAGTTAGTTTTGCCTGTTTTTAAATTTTATATAAATGGAAACATACAGTATTCATCCTTTTGTGTCTGGCGTTTTTGTATGTTGGTGGGATTCATCTGTGTTTTGCATATAGAAATGGTTCCATGTCTTGATTTTTATTGCTGTATTCCGTTGTATTTTTTATTTCATATTTATCGTATTTTTAGTGCTACATTTCAGTGTATGTTTATGCCAAAATTTATTTTTTCATTTTACTGTTGATAACTTTACAGACTATTTCCAGCTTAGATTATTAGAGTGTTTCAGGTCTGAGCACACTTGCACAGCCCTCCTGAACATGGGGACACATATTCGTCGGCTGTGTACTAGAACTCAGTAGGGAGGTGGTACGTGCTCTTCTGTGTGCACCGTAACACAGGTTTCAAAAGTGATCGTACCTGTTTACACTTCCACTATCAGTGCATTAGACTTCTAATTACCTTCTCATCAACCTTTAGTATTGTTAGATTTTAACTTTCAGGCATCTTGGAAGGTATGTAATAGTAATTCATTACATTTTAATTCGCATTTAATTTGCTAATTAAGTAGCTCTTCATGTCTTTTAAAGCTTTTACTCATTTTTCAAACTGTATGGCCTTTTTCTAATTTATTCATGCAAGGTGTATTTTTTTTTTTTTGCAGTACTGGGGATTGAATGGAAAGCTTTCATATTGAGCTACATCCCCAACCCTTTTTATCTTTTTATTTTGAGACAGAGTCTCCATAAGGAATTTTTCTGACGTATTCAATGTATCAGTCTTTTGTCTGGTATGTGTGTATGTGTGTGTGCACGTGTGTTTACTATACATATATTTTCTGGTATGTGTGTGCATGTGTGCACATGTGTTTGTTGTATATATATTTTCTCCCACTCTGCAGCTTGAATTTTTACTCTTTTATAACTAGTGATTATTCAGTCCATCTAAGAAATGGACGAGCCTTCCAAAGGGCATGAAGATTTTCTGCTATGCTACTTCCCAGCTTTGCTTTATCTCTCATAGCTGGATATACGACCCTCCTGAAGTTTGTTTTCATGTATGGCAAAGGTGGGAACCAATGAAGCATCTTCCTTCTGCGTGATCCATCAGCCCAGAACCATTTGTGGGTGAGGCCATCCTTTCCCAACTGTGCTCTAGCCGCCCTTTTACCACAAAATGAAGAGAGGAAATGAGCGAGTCTGCTTGTAGCCTTGGGTTGCGTGGCTGACCTGCCGCCCTCACTTCTCCCAAGGCCTCAGTCTCTGCATAAAGCATCAGTCGTTAAGTAAACCATCAACTTTGCTCTTCATAGTTGCCCTGGCTATTCTTGATCCTTTGGATTTCTGTATGAATTTTAGAATCAGATTGTATATTTCTGCACGCAAAAATAAAAACTAATACTTTTTATTGGGATTACATTGAATCTATAGGACAATTTAGAAAGAATTGGCATCTTTATAATATTAGGTCTTTTGGTGCAAGACTACCTCTCAGGAATGTGTAGTTCTCTGTATAGATCTCTTACACATCAATATTTATTCCTAAATATTTCATTGTTAATGCTATCAGAAGTTGTGTTGTTATTTAAAATTCCAAATTCTAATTATTGCTAATGTATAGAAATTAATCCGATTTTGTCCGATTGCCATTGTAGTCACAGTCTTGCTGACTCCTTTTATTAATCCTAATTATTTATCTGTAGATTGCTTTACATTTTGTAGGTACCAGACATCTCATCTGTTTTTCTTTCTTTCTTTCTCTCTCTCTCTCTTTCTTTCTTGATCTCTTCCTTTCCACCATTCATAAATTTCCTTTTTCTTCTCAGTTTTGTCCGGTCAGAACTGCCAGTGTGGTGTTGGATAACTGTGGTGCTAGCAGGCACCTTCCTCTCGCTTCCAATCACAAAAGAAAAGATGTTGACAATTCACAATGAACTGTGACACTTTCTGTAAGACTTAGACAGATACATGATACCAGATTAGGAGCGTTCTCTGCCAAGGTTTTCCATGAAATGCTTGAGTACAGTGAGACACATACTTGCACAAGTCAGTCAAAGCACACTCATTACACAGATAGACGGCCAGGATCCGGCACACGGGTGCCCAAGGCTCAGGAACTCTCTCTCCACGTTGCACGCAACTGAAGGACCCGGGAAGCACCCTGCCCTGGTTTACATGCCCTGGGTGCCGCTGGGCTCCCTAATCACATACACTGCAGAACACGCTGGGCTGAGAGGAGAGAGGCTAGAACTAGACGCGTCCAGACACGCCCTCCCAATGTGAGGTGTATTGCTCTTGGTACATTCTGCTCAAGAATTGCAAAGGAGGGGCTGAGGATTTAGCTCAGTGGTTAGAGTGCTTGCCTTGCAAGCACAAGGCCCTGAGTTCAATCCCCAGCACAAAAAAAAAAAAAAAAGAATTGCAAAGGAGAAGCGAATGGGTCCACCGAAGTCGTCCGGGAGTCTGTCTTCCTCCATTCTCTTGCATTCCTAGTGTGTTGTGAGTTGTTAATTATGCAATTAACTCTAAGCTACTTTAACATTTACAGAGAAAATCATGTGATATTGTCCTGATTTTTTTTCTGTTAATGTGATGAATGACATAAACTGATTTTCACATATTCAACTATGCTTGGCTTTTTGGGATCTCCTCAATTTAATCATGATTACTATTTTTTATGCAGTTCTGGGGATTGAACCCAGGGCCTCACCCATTCCAGGCAATTGCTTTACCATTGAGCTATAGTCCCAGCTATTCTTATTTTTATTTTGAGAAAATGTCTCACTAACTTTCCTAGCGTGGCCTGGAACTTTGATCCTCCTGTCTCAGCCTCCTGAGTAGCTGAGATTAAAGGTGTGCACTACACTTGGCCATGATTAGAATTTTAAATGTATTTTGCTGAATTTTACTTACTAATAACTAATAAGTAAAATATAACTAGGATTTTTCATCAATATTCATAAGTGATGTTGTTCTGTTATTGTGCCTTCTTCTAAGCTTTCTGTATCGAAGTGATTCTGGCTTCATAAAATAAAAATGAGAATTACTTCCTCTTTTTCTCTTTTCTGGAAGAATTTATGTAAGTTTAGTGTTTTATCATCCTTAAATGTAAGATTTTAACAATGAAGTCATCAATCTTGGGGTTTTATTGAAAGATTAAAAAAAAAACTATGAATTCATTTACTTTATTAGAGACAGGAGGACTACTCATATTTTTCCATTTCTTCGGTGTTCATTTTTATAAGTTGTGTATTTTAAGAAAGTTCTAAAATTTATCCAGACGTATGACTTATTGGCCTAAGTTGTTTAAAATGTCCTCTTTTGATCTCCACCACATAAAAGATATCTGGTTATAGCTTCTTTTTCATTTTGGATAAGTAGTATTTTGTGGCTTTTCTCAGTAAATCTTACTAAAAGTTTAAAGATTTTATCAGGTTTTTTCATCAAGCGAACTTTTTATGTAGTTGATTTTGCTGTGTCTGTTTCTATTTTTTTTTTTTTTTTTTTTTTTTTTTTTTTTTTTTTTTTTTTTTTTTTTTTTTTTTTTTTTTTTTTTTTTTTTTTTTTTTTTTTTTTTTTTTTTTTTGGTGGTGCCGGGGATCGAACTCAGGCCCTTGTGCTTGCAAGGCAAGCACTCTAATCACTGAGCTAAATCCCCAGCCCTCATGAATCGTTTTGGACAGTGTGCACTCAGAGCTACCAACTTCCCTCCAGGAGCAGCTTTATCTCCCACGAGTCTTGTTCGTATATTCCATATTTTTACTGTTAGTTCATGATACCTGTATTTCTCGATGGCCATCGTGATTTCTTATTCAGCCTGTGGATTATTTAGAAAAGTATTGCTTAATTTCCAATATTTTCTTATCTCTATTATTGATTTTTACCTGCAGAGAATATGCCCTTAATGTTTTTAATATTTTGAAGTAAAATTTGATTTACTATCCAGCATGTGGTCATTTTGGTGAATGTTGCACATGAATACACCTGAAAAATGTGTAGAAATTCACTGGTTCTCTGTGTCTTTGGTCTTATCAGTTACTGAAAGAAGTTTGTAAATGTATAATTATTATTTTTATATATTTCATTTTATTATATCAATTCATGTATTTTGAAGGTGTATTATCAATTGCATGGCCTCCTTCTGTATAAAGGGTTTTATCATTATGAAGTATTCCTCTTTATTTCTAGTAATTCTTTCTTAAAGTCTACATTGTCTGATATGAATGTAGCTATACAATCTCTCTTTTCGTTAGTGTTTATGTGACAATTTTCCAGATTTTTCTTTTTTGTGTGCTAATATTAAGCTATATCTTATTCAGACAGTGAAACACTGAAATTTTAATGTAATATAACAACCTTGGTTTTAATTAAAATACATAGTCTATTTGTATTTCATGTGTATCGTACTATATCTGAGTTTAAGTCCATCATATTACTATTTGTTTTCTATTTACTCTATTTATTGCTTATTCTTTGTCTCTTTTTCCTGCAGTCTTTGGATTTTTATTGTTGGTATTCCATTTTTACTCTTGGTTAGTAAATTATACATTCTTTCACCATATTTTTGTTGACCTAGTGGTTATAATCACTAGATTCTAGATTTATTAGAATCTCTTGTTAATTAGTGCTGGTACAACTTCTCAAACAAATAAAGGATTTTAAAATACTTTAAATTTTTTCTCTCTCATCCCTTTCATTCTTACTCTTTACTTTAATTAACACTGTAAGACAATACTATTTGGAGTTTTTTTTTACATTCAGTATTCAGAGTAGAGTGGCATTCCTCAATCTTAACTCTATGGATGTTGAGGCCACATATTTCCCGGTGTGGGCACCAGCCTTGGTGTCCTAGGATGGCTGGCAGCATCCCTGGCCTCTGCTATTGAATGCCTGCAGCCCTCCTCCAAGGTGTGAAAACCAGAAGTGTCTCCAGAGGATGCCAGATGTGTCCTGGGGGCAAAACTGTCTTTAACTGAGTATCACCTACTTACATTTAGGCGCGTATGTTCCATTTCATACCCTGCTAATTTCTTCCTGCATTTCTGTGCTTTTCTTTGGGACAACCGTCCTCTGCCTTCAATGTTTCGTTTGTTTGTTTTAGTCTGGTTCCACCACAGCCGAGTCTCCGCTTTGCACTTCCCCCTGCGGCTCTATTAGTTGCTGCTTGGGATTCCAGGACCCCCGTGACGGGTGTGCATTCTCACCCTCGCGTTCCTGTTGCGGTTACGCAACTTTTGTACCATTAATGACACCGGTGTTCGTGACTTTATTTTGAATATGAAGATTGCCACTCAACTTTGTTTGGGTGTACATTTGTCTCATAAACTACAGCTTTTCTCAGCTCTTCACTTAACGTTTTTATTGCTCCGCTTTGCATGTCCCTGTGTATAACCCAATGTTAGATTTTAAAACCCAATCTGTGAGTCTCTGCTCTTAAATGACCTATGTTAATACAAGTTCTAATGTTTTGAGTTTAGTTTGTGTCCTTATTTTGTGTCATCTATTTAGCACGATTTCTTTTTTCCTGCTTGTTTTTTCTTCCAAATAGATTGAGTTTACTTCTGTTGGCTTACAGTGAGGTGCCTTCCTTGTTTTTGATGACTATATATCATTCCATAGAGTGAATTGCCACATTTATTTGATTAATCCATTCCTGAGGACATCGAGTTGGCGCTCATTGCAGGCCAGTCACACTGTCCTTCAGGCCATGATTAACTTGTTCCACTTCTCAAACCCGGCTCGTCTGGCAGATCTTTCCTTCTGCAGACCCTCTCACAGGTTGTGTCTCAGCTCGGGCCCCTCAGAAGCAGCCCCTGACATGAGGCTTTATGTCACTGTGACTTCCTGGGACTCGAGCCCCTGAAAACACCTGGCAGGAGACACACCAGCTGCAGCGTCAATCAAATCACCCAGGAAAGTGGCTTTGCTGCTTCTGGCCGGTGGTGGAAGAGCGGGGTTCCTCCTCGGCATGCTGCAGTTTGGACAGCCCTGCTCCCGCCTCACACTGGCAAGGGACGGAAACCCCAGCTCTTCCACTGACCACCCGGGCAGAAGAGCCCAAGGCCGGTCTGTGGGCGGGCACGGGCAGTGAGTTTGGGAGCTGGCTTGCCTCGAAGGCCCTGAGGGCTGCAGCTTCCTGGCCTTCACCCCACGCAGCCGGCGCAGGAGGAGAGGCTGGGAGCACTTCCTCACCTCTACCGACTTCAGCCTCGAAACCAAAGCCAGCCCATCCAGGCCACCCTGACCTGCAGCGCCCTTGGGGGAAACTTGGCCTAACCTTCCACAGCCTGATAGTGATGGTGGTGATGGGTCCACGGCAGCAAGCCCAGCACCACGCAGAGGCAACGCGAGCTGCTGCGTTCTTACTATAGAGCAGCTCTTTCCCCAGTGCCCAGCAAACAGCACCCCAAGGACTTGGGTCTGCTCAAATAGCTGCGGGAAAGCACCTCACAAAGCAGAGATGCCAGCATTTTTATTATTTATATAAAATATTTATTTATATAAATGGGAGGAAGTTGCATAAATCACAAGCTGCTATTCTTGTCGGAGTCTACGACCACATCATTTTATGAAAACCTGGGCGATATTAAATTACCGGGGCCTTGGAAATTTGTAAACCTGCACAAATTCCACATTGGAAACAGCCGTTTGTCTATACTGTCACTTAAAACACAAATTATGGTCAGTATAAAAGATTTTAATTCACATAAATTCACTGGTAAAAACCACATATCTAGGAGAGAAGCACTCGGGTCTCACCAAGCTTACAAAGAGGCCGCTGGAAGGCATTACAGTTTTTTATGCCCTCTTAGGGTGACAGCATCGGGAGGACATGGAGAAAAGCCGGGAAGGACAGCACTCGTGAGGTGTCACCACAACGGGACCCTCTGAGAACGTGTGCGCCAGTCAGCTTTCCATCACTGCGACAAACACCTGAGATGGCTTACAAGGAGAAGAGGTTTATTTTGGCTCATGGGCCTTAGAGTTTCAGTCCATGATCAATTGGCCCCGCTGCTTTTGGGTCCCTGGGAGATGGCACATCATGGCAGGAGCAGGTGGCAGAACAAAGCCACTCACCTTAGGCTGGGATGTGAAAGAGAAAAAGCTGGGCTCCATCACCCCTCCAGGGACATTCCCTCCAGGGACCGTAAGACCCACCCCCAGTCCCCACCTCTGAAACGCTCACCATCTCCAGTAGTGCCACCCTGGGGGACAGGACTTTACTACATGGCACACTTCAGATCCAAACTATCAGTGCCGAGCACCCATCAGAGGTGTGCCACCCAGGAAGTAGGGAGCTGAAGTATTTACCCACCAATTCCCATCTCCCTTTGGCTGAGGCTCACCCTCGACTTACTGAGCCCTTGATACTTGCAAGTTGTCATGTGGGCAGGTTGACCAAGGTCATGGGGTTCTGGAGAAATCCAAAATTCAAAACATTTCTGATCAACCATTTTGGATAAGGGATATTCAACCTGGAACATTGTTTCTTCTAAAACTACATTCCAACAGAGCCCTGGGTTATTATAGTCATCTTTCCTTCTATAAACACTTTTTCCTTTTATTTTTATGCTGGGCATTCAACCCAGGAGATCACACATGCCAGGCACATGCTCTGTCTCTAAGCAACAGCCCAGCCCAACCATCATTTCTTAATCCAGTTCTTCTTGGCCACGTGACAGAACCATCGTAACTTTTAACACAGGATGCACTCGGAGTAGGTAGTCAAACGTATCAGAAATTAATGCCAGCACCAATATAACATTTTGATCACCGTATCTGTTACAGAAACATCTAAATGGGTTAGAACCATATAATAAGTCTGCCCCCTGGTTTTCCAGGCCATTTAATTACTAAATTCCTCCCCTGAAAGGGATCCCTATTGTATGCAGTTCAGACTTTGGAGGATGGCAGGGGTTTTTTCTGAGGTCACCGGTGCTTTTAACCACTGCCGAAAGAACATCCCATGCTGATTACCATACCTCGGATTAACTAGATTTCACACGCAGCAATCATACTCCATTCAGCCAGGCCCATCTCTGGTGAATCGCGGACATTAATGACAGTTGCAAGAGCTCAAATATTATATAATCACTAATTACATTCTGCGCAATTAGCGGAGGCTCATCAGTGTGAATCACTAATGGCTGATCGCCCTGTTCTCTCTGGGAGGAAAGAGATGGTCTGCATAATTTTCTGATTGTATTAGCATAGACACAAATGCTATTAACAAACTTTGGCGATGGTGAAGAGGCTGTGTGTCGTGATGGACAGAGACAAGAGGCCCGCCTGCTGGGGGCAGAGGCTCCGCAGTGAACCTCAGCACCGTGTGTTGAGTTTTCAGGGTGACTCCCTCCCTGACCACGCACACAACATCCTGACTGTCGCCGGCGAAGGACTTGCATACAGGTCCACTTCAAAACAAAACAAATCAGAGTGCTTGCCTTGCAAGCAGAAAGCCCTGAGTTTGATCCCCAGCACCAAAAAAGAAAAAAAAAAAAAAAGAAAGAAAGAAACAAAACAAAACAAAAAGCCCCCAGTGGACTTGCATTTTCCAAAGATGGGTTTTCTGAAGTCAAGTTAGGAGGGACACCTCTGGAAGAGGAAAGAATCTGTATGGGTGTAATTCCTCTACCCTCTCCATATCGGGTCATTGTCTTAGCTGTCTAGTGCTGTCACAAGACCTCAAATTAGGGGGCTTCTGCAGCGTCTGAGACTGGGAGTTGGAGGTCCACGTGTCAGGGACTTGGCTTCTCCAGGGGCCTCACCTGGACTTGCAGAGATGGCCTCTTCCTCCTCTTCCTCTGCCTCCTCTTCCTCTTCCTCCTCTTCCTTCTCCTTTTCCTCCTCTCTCTCCTCCTCCTCTTCTCCTCGTCTATACTCCATGTGTGAACATGGCTGATGTCCCTTTGTGTCCCTCTTATAAGGACACCAGCCAGACTGACTTCCCACATGACTTCCTTTATGTTAATCACATCTTTAAAGTCTCCTTCTCCAAATAGAGTCTCACACTGTGCCCCTGGAATTAGGGCTTCAATACAGGAATTTGGGAAGAACACAGTTAAGCCCGTGACAGCCAGGATGCTCGGCAGCTATGTGTCTTCCGACCAAGACTGGAGGCCTCATGACAGGACTAAGTGTGACCTCAGGGGTGTCATCTGATGAGAACTCTGTGCTCCAGAATGGCCGACAGCAGCCACAGGTGACTAAGGGCACAGTGTGCGGCCCGTGTGACTGTGGAATTCAATTTCTAATATTTTTTATCTTAGTTTAAATTTTAAAACTAAAGGTGTGTAAAACTATTTCCTGTTAAAGACAAATTTTAGAGGTAAATTTCATTTCAACCATTGGTATTGTAGTGTCGAAACTGAGATGTACTGTAAGTATAAATGCACACTGAAATTCAAAGACTCAGAACAAAAAGAAATAAGTATGACATTAATAATTTTTACGTTGACTACATGTTGAGACGAAAATGTGTTTAATATATTGGGCTAAATGAAATCTATTTCTAAAGTTCATTTTACTTGTTTCTTTTTAGTTTTTGCAATATGGCAACTTGAAAATATAAATGACATGTCTGGTTCACTCTGTATTGCTATCAAGTGGCTTTATGTTGTTCAACAAAGTCAGGTCACAGGATAAAGTAAAATATAAATTCTTTTGCCAAAATATTTAAAGTCACAGCTCCTTTTGTGTCTTCTCTACTAAGATTAAAATAGTGAAACCATTTCTCTTTGGATACTTACATATTATTCAATCTCTTATTACTTGCCATATCGGTAAGTTTTCTCAACAGTATTTTCAGTCTTAAAATCCTGTTAAAACATACCCATGTTGGGGCTGGGGATTTAGCTCAGTGGTTAAAGTGCTTGCCTTGCAAGCACAAGGACCCGAGTTCGATCCCCAGCACCAAAAAACAAACAAAAAAAAGCACCAAAAAAAAAAAAAAATACCCGTGTTTAGAAATCAAGATACTTTTCTCCATGATGAAAAGATTCTCCCTTATCAATTAATCCTGCTGTCCAGGTACCCCTGACTTTCTTCCCCAAACACCCTGGCTTTGCTTGTCCCCCACCCCCTTTCCCCAGTAGCTAGGAAGTTCCAGGGAAGACACCCCAGTATCCTTTCATTATTCTGGCACCTGTGTGAGAAAGCCCCACGGGTCTCTGGTTAGTGGACATCTTTGACGTGGGGCTGTGAGAATCAACTTCAAGGGTTTGGTGGAAGGATTTTTGGGAAGAGTTTCTTCTAATTATTGCAAGGAAATTGCTCTCTCAAATTAAAAACTGAAGCACTCAATGGTACAAATAGCATTCAAAATTAAAGAATTATAATTTTAAAGCTATAAAGGACTGCTCGATATTAGATCATAACTGGTTGATTGCCTTAAACCTTTGCTGTAGTTTTTTGTCTGTGTCTTAGTTTTGTTTCTTGTTTATTTATTTGGTTTTGGTGCTGGGATGGAACCCAAAGCGTGTTAAGCACTTGCTTTACCACTGAGCTTCACCCCCAGCCTCTAAGCCTCTCTCAGGCAGTTTAATCCCTGATGTCATAAAGAGAAAACAGCAGAGAGAAGATGCAGACCCCTGGCCCATGACGCAGCTGGTCCTCGTGCTAGGCACCAAACCCTCTCATAGTTCCAGTTCTTACCCCAACCCCAGTACAGAGTGCCCAAAATTCTCTAAATGACCAGAGGATTTATCCAATACCATATCCTCACTCTAAAACACACAACGAGGGAGCAATCAAAGAGATGATTTTTGCCTTATCTCTTTGTTCTTTCTGGCATCACTCAGACTTTAGAAATAATGAAATCAGTGCAAACATTTGTTGGAAGGTGCCTGCTTTGAAGATCATTGCTACCTAACTGCCTTAGTCATTTACATGGAATCCAGGGAGGATTTCAAAGACTCCTTCACCCTTGTTACTAGGATAAAAGGAAGACTCAGGTGTTGAGTTTGGTTCTGGTGTGTGTCTGTGTATGTGTGTGTACCCTTTAATATTTTATGAGGCTCCCATTTCGCACACACAGGATTCCCATGTGGTTCCATTTTTCTGTCCTTTAATTGAAGTGATGCAGATTAAATAAAAAATGAAAAATGCATTTAGAGCCAAAAGAGGGAAAATATTTACACCCAGGAAAGTAACATGGAACTGTCCGGCCTTGTGTGCATGACGCGGAAGTTTTTCTGCATACGTAGCAGCAGCCATGCAACACGCACCGGCTGACGTCAGGAAATAGGAAGGAAAGACTGGTAAAAGGAACCCGAGGGGAAGTGCAAAAGGCGAACCTCTCAGACCCTAGCAGGGGAAGTGAGGAAAGGGCCAAGTCCTCGGCTAATACGACGAGTTGGGCAGGAGAGAAGAAGCAAGAACTCATGGGAGGCCTTCTGAAATAGAGACAGAGCCCTGACTACAGGAGAAAACCAAAAAACACTTCAAGTGGTTGAGGGGATTTTGCTTTTTATTATAAGCACGTCTGCACTTCTTTCTAACTTTCTTAACCTGTGCGAATGTTACTTTCGGAACACTTTTATTTGAGAAAAAATAATCCTGTCTGCATCTGTATTTCTTATTTATTCCTCACCCATCACCTGCTTCACAATGCCCCCCCTACCACGCAACCACAGCACAAAACGCTCATTCTCTTGTTTGGCTCTGGGTTGTGAACCCCGTAAGTTTTTCATAATTTCGCCCCTCTACTCTCTTGATTGACTTTCTAGTTAGCAAAACTAATGGACACTTTTCGAGAGTACTCTCCGGGTTGCTCGCCTGCCCCTCCTGTTCTGGGTCCTTCTGTTCCCGCTGTGGGTGACGTCATCTCTATCCCCATTCCCAGTGCCACACGCACACACTATGGCTGACCATCCAGTCTGTCCCCTCAAAAGTGCCAGTTACTTGCCAGTGGCCTGGCAAGTGGCACAGATAATCAGCCTCTCAAATCCCACATCTCTGCCTTCTTCCCTCTAGCCTGCTCCTTGCTCTGCACAGTCTTTGCTCCTTCAATGAGTGATACCTAAGCCAGAAAATGAGAGAGTTCCCTGGATTCCTACATCTCACTAGTGAAGCACTGCAGGATTCACAGACCAGAAATTGAAAACAAAGTCCTTCAAGAAGAAATAAGCATTTTTAAGAAAAACAAATAACATAAAACAGAAAATGCAAATTTGACAAGGCAAAGAATCGACACCTAAAAAAAAGACATCTTTGTCTTCATTCGCAAATGACATGATTGTGCATGTTGAAAATCAAGATATTTTCAATCTGCTAGAATGAATGGGTAAATTGGACAAGGGTATTAGATAAATTTGACATGTACAAATGGTCTGTATTTCTGTATGCCCACAATATACAATTGGAAAATGAATCCTTTAAGTGTTATTAATAATGGCATCAAAAGTGTCAAATACCTGAGAATGAATGTAATAAGATATGGTAAGACACTTACACCACTACAAAATAACACTGAGAAAAACTAAAGAGAGGAATAAATGGAGCGATATACTATGTCTGTGGATTGGCAGGATCAATATTGTAGAGATAGAATTCTTCCTAAACTGAAATATTCATTCAGTGTAATTTCAACCAAAACCCAGCAAGCTTTATTTTAGAAGTGAACAAGGGGGTCTCTATAATGTGTATGGAAATGCAGAGGACCTAGATTAACAAAGATAATCAAAGACAAAAGAACAAAATAGGACTTACCACTACCAGGTTTCAAGATTTGCTATAAAACCACATCAAGACATACAAATAGACCAATGTAACACACTACATCTGCCAGTGCCTCGATCTTGGACTTGTCAGCCTCCAGAAGTGTGAGAAAGTTAACTTCTGTTCTTTATAAGTTACTCAGTCCTGGCATTTTGTTGTGACTCCACAAACAGACTAATACAGATACCCACAAAACCAAAACATCACCCTGGAACCCCTTACTGGACTGGGGCTCCCAAGTATAAATAGAGTCCTGGGCCGGCTCCCTGCGAGTCTGCTGGATCCACACACTGCTTCGATGGTACCACGCGACTGCACCACTATGAATGTGAGTTCTCATAGTGCACAGGATTATGCGGAATCCTCGGAAACAGCCCCCAGCCCCAGCCAAGAGGTTTCTTCAGAGACAGTATAAATTTGAGGAGACCGGCAGAAATTATTGCCATCCTTAAAGATCTAAAGGAAAGAGAGGTTGTCCCCAATAGGTCTTCATTTAATTCACCCAGCCAGCCCTACAAAACACACATCAGGTATTGCAGGATGATAGTGGACAACAAAGTCAAAGCTGTAATCCAAGCAGCTGTGAAGATGTGGGACCTTCGGTGGAGCCAACAAGCACGGCATGCCACTGTTGGTTTGGGAAATGTATTCTTTCCCACACTTGTCAGGAAGGAGGACAGAGGCAATCTGTACCTGCCTAGAGTGAACAACTGTAGACATTCGTAGTCACACCCAGGGCGAGATAAATTCTCCTTCCCTTAGACTTATGGACAAGTACTCTGTAAGTCAGAGGCCCTGACTGGTTGGACATCCTGAAGGAGGTCATCAGGCACAATGTCGCATATCAGTGACATCAAGTTAACCAAAAGAGCAACAAGTAATGAAACACATGTGCTCCAGCAGGTAGGAGATAAACCACTGGTAGATCCAGGAGCATACTCATTGTTACCTGATGTCACATCTTGCTGCCTCCTCGCCTCTGTCCCACGCTGCTTCTCCATCCTCTCCTCGTTTCTCCTAAGAGTAACTCCTTTCAGATAATTTGTACACAAACTCCATCCGTGGTCTGCTCTGAGGACCAGATCTAAAACAACATCCAAGCGGAGGAGTCAAGTTCGTTAGACGGGGTTTGGCCAGGAAAATGAACTTGGAGATGAACCAGCTATGGAAGGAAGAGAAAGCCGTGAGATGGGAGGAGTTCGCTACAAGAAGTTGGTATTAGTCTTTCATCACAGAGATTTCAAGGTACAGGGGAAGATGCGATACTTTCATCTTAAAAGTAATTCAGGGAAGAATAAAGTCAGCCTGTGCCTTTTTATGTATTATCAGATTGTAATTTTAATTTAATGATAACGAAATGTCAACTTGATACTTGAAGGTGGGCCCTGGGTAGAAAGGGGGTCATTATACTATAGTTTTTATCTGTGTCCATGTTTGAAAATTCTATAATAGAGAATCACAGAGGAATCCATTATTATACTTGCCTTTAATAAGTACTTAGTAAAAATCTAGAAATAACGAAAATCCATGACAACCGTAGAAAATATAAATAAATTGTGATTTACTAACATGATGAAATACTATGCAGCAATGATTATGATAAGCTACAACTACATGTAATAATGTGGACGACTCTTAGACACATATTATTGTATGAAAAAAATGCAGACACTGAAAGATGCATATTGTGTGATTTACTATACACAAAGTTCATAAACAGGCAGTCCATGCTGGTAGATTCAAGTGTGGTCAACCTCGGGAGGGCACTGACTGACAAGGAGGTTGAGAGGTTTCTATGATACTGAATGTTCCCTTTCGTAACCTGGTCCTGGCTGCATGAATGAGTCCATTATGTGATGATTCAGTGGTACATATATTGCATACTCTTGAATCTTTACATTGTATTGTGTTGTAGCATGAACTGTGAAGGGTCTGCGGTCTTAGCTTACAATAATCTCCTGCATGCTGTTAAAGACAAGACTCCCAGGTCAGAGACCAAGGACTTCACTGCTCGTAGGAATCATGAGTTTTATGTTTCCATCAGTTTCCTCTGACCCCCAAGTACCCCAGGGGTGACATGAAGGTTACCCCTGGTAAATGGTGTACACACAGTAGATTTGTTTCAGACTGAAGAAGCCCAAGTTTACAAAATGCCAACCTTTGAAAGAAACCAGAAGCAAACCCAAGGAAGGAGGCATTATCTATATTATACTAGATGAAAACAAATTTGCCCCTCTTCAAAGGGAGAGCCCTCTCTCTCTCCCAAGGCTGTTCAGTATATGAACATCCTTGAAAAGATCATTGATCCCATAAAAGATGAGAGTAGAATGGAGGTTACCAGAGATTGGGGAAAGTAGAGAAGGAGGAATGGGGAGAGGTTGATCCTGAGTGCTAACTTACACTAGCAATTAGGTAAGAGTTTCACTCACAATAGGGTGATTATAGGTAATGGTACTGTACTGTATGGTTCAAAAAGGTAGAAGAAAGGATTTTGAATATTTTTACAATAAAGAAAAGATAAATGTTTGAGGAGATGGATGTGTTTAACCTGATTTAAACATTATGCAATGTATACATATATCAAAACATCATGTGGTACCTCAATTAATATGTACAACTTTTTTTTATGGTTAAATGATTTTTAATACAAGCCCTAAGTTAATTTTGTGAGAAAATTATAGTATTTTAAATGCATAAGATATTACAACCTCTTTGAAAAACATTTTGGCAGCTTTTTATACATAAATTTAAGCATTCACTAACTATATACACAACATGTATTAAATATATATTAACCATTTGAGCTAGAAACTCTAGGTATTTACAGAAGAGACATGAAAATCTACATTCAATACGTATAACTTTTATGTTTAATTTCTTTTAAAGGGACTGGGGATTTAACTCAGTGGTTAGAGTGCTTGCCTTGCAAGCACAAAGCCCTGAGTTCGATCCCCAGCACCAAAAATAAAATGAAATAAAATAAAATTCTTTTGAAATAAAATATAATGAAATTTTCAAAATTAAAAAAAGATAGTCTAGAGTAATAACTGTCAGTCCCTCTGTTCATAAGACATGCAGAAATATGAAAGCCCTGTAGAGAATTGCAACAATATTGCTAGAAAATGTATGTTTAAAAAAAATCATCCAAGCTGGTCATTAAAGACAAGGCCAAGGACAAAGGTCCTCTGACATGCCCCTTCCCCAAGTCTCAGAGGTGATCAGGAACTGTTTGGCACATACCTTTCCAGACCATTAGCTGAACACGTACAGGTGTGGACCACCTGTCTTCCTGTCTGCATGTTCTCGTATGTGTATGATGTGTCCAGACAGATGCTAGAGGCAGGCAGACAGACCGACTTCATGCCCTGTGTGTCTCTCTGCAACTTGTTTCTACTTAGCAAGGTCCTGGCGTTTCATCCCTTCCTTCCCAATTACTATATGCCCATGAATTGTCCCTCTTCTAATCTGCTGCACATGTGCAACTGTTTAATTAAACATTCCCTTTTTGGATGTGTTCAAGTCCTCCACCCTCACCGCAATTACATACAGTACTTCAACAACCATTGACAGACAGGTCTCACTGAAAGCATGTGCAAATGTTTGCCTAGGAAGTAGCCCAAGGAGAAAGACTGATGCCAAATTGCCCTGTGAAGACAACATCCAGTTATATCTTACTGGTCTTTTATGAGAGTTCCGTTTCCCAGTGATCTTGCCAACATCACACATTATTGTTCACTTTGGTTTTTGTCAGTTGGAAGAGAGAAGTGGCACCCTTTTCTTGTCCCAGCGTGACTTTTCCCAGTCTTAGTAAGGCTGAATACACGTCAGACTTCACTTTTTATGTTACTGTACTGTACTGTTGTTCACTTGCCCAGAAAGCAACAGGCCCTCAGCATGAGCTACTCTGTTTATATCTTCATAGCTGGCACTAGTCAGCTTTCCATTATTGTAGCAAATACCTGAGAAAATCAATTTCAAAAGAGAAAAGGCTTATTTTGGTTCACAGTTCTGGAGGTTTCAGTCCATGGCTGATGCCCCATTAGGCACCTAACCATGGTTAGGCAGAACATCCTGGTGGGAAGGTAAGGAAGAGCCAGCTGCCCATGTTATGATGGCCCGGAAGGACAGAGAGGGAGGAAGAGGGAGAGACTGGCATCTCACCATCACCTCCACAGGCATCACCACCAAGCCTGTCTGAGAGTCCCAGGACAAAAGGTGCCACCACCGCCCCATGCAGCACGGGTTGGGGACCTGCCTTTAGCACATGGGCCTCGAGGGATGTCTCAGATCCAAACTACGGCACAACCCATCCCTCCTGGGCAGTGAGGTAGAAGTTATGACTTTTTCCCATGTGACACGACAGAAGAATAAACTGAGACTTAAAAGTCAGGTAATTAGCTTAAATCCACACATTTAATGTTTATGGCTACAAAACACTTCCTGCAAATGAATTCCACAACATCTGTTGTCTGCTTCTTTAGCAAAAGAACCCAGATTGTGGTGGGAGCGGCAACATGTCCAGCCTCAGATCCACATGGCCCAGCTTCCCCGCAGGCAGAAATGGCCACAGGAGTAATGCTTACCAGCGAGTTAGAGGGACACGGTCGGGGTGGAACTGTCCCCACACAGCCTTTCAGAAGGAGTGGTGACTCGTGTGGCCTCTGTGCCCTCCTGCCCTTCCCTCATCCTCCTTCAGGTGAGATGCTGGAGATTGCAGCAGCCATGCAAACACCTTGAGGCAACGCTGAGCGGGGCCTGAGTTTCTCCAAGAGGTGCAGTAGAAAGACAAAAGGAACCCGGACATTGGTGGCAGCACAGGGCCTGTTCTCTTCCACACTAAAGTGCCTGCTTCTGGCATCCTGGTTACATGAGCAAACCAACTCTGCGTCTGTTATTACCGATGGACTGAGGGAGCCAGGATTTGAACCAAGGCCAAAGGCACATGCTTATCCCTTAGATTGTGTTGAGTCACACCTTCTATCCAGGCAGCAGTCGCCACACCAAAGAGATTGTTTTACTATGGAAGTCCCCATCCAGGGCCAGTAGGCTGGAAAATCCTCGCTGCAATTGTTTTTTAAGACAATAGGAGTTGCAAGTCTTGCTTCCAACTAAGAATAATTTTAGCCTCCTAACAGCAACAGAAGAGGTAGTACTTGTGAAAGATGAAAGTAGAAATAGCCTAACCCTACATAACTTGGGTCATTGATAATCTCTACACAAGAGACTGTGGCTCTATGGAAAAGAACAATATGACAAACGTTTAGAAACAGAAAGTTCTGATCCTGGCTTCCCCAGGATCACCACTGGCTTCACCACTGTATTTGCCCCTGATCTTAGAAAAATAAATAACATCACTTCTCTGCCTACTTCTTCCATGTTAATAAACTCGATCTTTGTGCCATAGGCTTATCAAGAGAGTTCAGTGACCAAACACACATAAAATCTTTTCAGAAAAGTCAATGCTTCCCTGAACATGGAAAGAATCATTATGTGACTATTGAATTCCTAGTGTACATGGACCCCTCGCACAGAGAGCCTGTGGTTATCATTATCAGATCTTAGCTATTCTAGTCTTCTCCCTTTTTCAGCCATTATGTGGCAGGAGATCCCAGGAGACACAGGGAAAAAGTCGGGATGAAGCACTGTTGTCACAGTGAGGGGCAGGTGTGCCTCTGTGTGTGTGTGTGTGTGTGTGTGTGCATGCGTGTGCACATGTGCTTAAGATGTCGACTATTTCTCTTCGAGTTGCATATATTTCATGCAAAGACTTGCTGAATATTCATTGATCTATCTAGTATCCACAAGTATGCTAATAGAAATGCATTACTTATCTATATTTTCGAAATGTTGAAATAATTCAGTGTTGATCCTTTTGCGAGATAGCTTTGCTACCCTCGAACCGAAGTGACAATAACACCCAAGCTGCCTTTGGATTCTCTCAAATTGTGCTCACACCCTTGATGTCGCTAACAGACCAGAGCTGCTTGTAAGAATCCTGCATGTCACCATTAAATTGAAAAAGGCCTGAAATAGCAAACCTCACCTCTGCTAGGGAAGGGAAAGAAGCAAGAAAAGGGCAAACGGATGGTTATTCATGAGCCTCCCTGCCTGCTGTGATAAATAACACCGGCCTCCATCTCTTCTTCGCTGGGCTCATAATTTTCTCCCCAAAGGTGTTTTACCTGCACAGGAAGAGCCAGGCTGGTGGGACGTCTAGTAAAAATGATTTTTAAAGCATCTTAAAACGCAAAAGCCTGTGTTCGCAAACAATGCCCAATTAACCTCAGCGAAAGTAGGAAACTGGGATGAAACAACTTGTCTTGCTTGTGCTTGGTCTGGGAGATCCTGACAATCTAGTAATGTTAAAAGAAAATTAAATAATCTATGCAGGAATTTGCTTTCCAAAGATGCAGGCAAAAGCATCCAGATTGGAGCTTCTGCCACTGCCACATGGGGATTCGCCCTCCAAATACAGGTTTGGCACACAGGTACAGAGCGCGGGAGCCAGTTCCACGTAAAAAGGGTGTCATGGTATTTGGATGAACAGCGGTGCAGGAATGATCAGCAAAAGTGCAGCCTCTCCATCTTCCCCGCAGGCTCCCCAGCGCCCTTCCATTGTTCCAGCAGGAAGTTGCTGCTTTCGTGGGTCATGACAGGCAAGGCGGAGCAGCGCGTTTGGCGAACAATTTTACTGTTTTCCTCTCTCTCCTTAGGAATGATATTTATAGACACCGAATTGCATTTGGTTTGGCTTTCCCACACGGTTATCTTCTTGGGCGTGGATTAAATGCAGATCTGGGCGTTGAAAGACATTTACATAAGTGCTGTTTGTGAACACGAAGGCCAGTTCCTCTATTATCGCCAGAACATTTAAATCTTAATGACTGGCATTGTTGTCTAAAAGACGGTGTTTTTCCTGCTGAGAAACTGCATTAGATTCAAGAAACGGAGCTCATTTCCATTCTCCCAGCAGTCTCTCTAGAAATGACATGCAGTGCTTGAAACTGTTTATTTCCAAATTCAGGCCTCCCTCGCATCAGTCATCAGCTTCAATTACCAGTTTTCCGGAGCCCAGCCGTCAGGCAGTCTGACACCGAGGTCCGGCCTAATTCCCACCTTCTCCAGAGTCAAGAGCATAATGTGCGGATGAAAAGGTGCAAAATAGCCCGGACTTCATTAGCATGCAGGGACTGGCTGTTCATTTGCTGGCTGCGAATGGAAGTTCTGACACTCGGAGCTTGCTGCAAAATGAGAAAAGTCCTCTTCAGGGGAGATGAGGTCCTGTTGGTGAGGAAAGGTCATCAAAAAGACAGCGGCTGCCCTTGCTCCCTGCTCTCCACGACTGCTTATTGATTCCAGGAACACCTCATTACACGCCGGATCAACATATTATTGCCATGTTCTGGGACTGAATTGTTTACAAGTGTCTTTATCGCCCGCAAAGGCCTGCCCGGAGATGCGTGACTACGCTCATTTGGCTGTGACCCGCCAATTATGTGTTATCCGATATGTTGCTGGGTATCTTGATCTTTGCCCGGGTCTCCTCCTGGCATCGACACAGTCCCATTTACTACTTCTTTCTAACCACTCTTTGGGAAAGTAGCCATTAGCCTGTCAGTGTGGAAATTGTGTGTGTGTGTGTGTGTGTGTGTGCGCGCGTGTGTGAGTGTTTTACCTCTGCTACCAGGAATCTGAGCATCCTTGTTCCATTACTTGCTATGCATGAGGTTCATAATCATTTTGGGGAAAGAAATCCCCCCACTTTTTCGCAGCATCCAGCATAACCCACACAATTTACAATCAGTATGCATGGCAGCCAGTGTGACAGAGTGCGTTCCCAAGCTCCCCCTGCGTACACATAGGCTATGAGAGAGCTGTCATATTTTATTTGGGCAGAGCCCCTGCAAACCCCCGCACAGGACCATTTTAATCTTTCATTACAGACACTTCTATGGCTCCATAAACGGAAGAGTAGAATAGCGACTCGATTAAAAACTCAGTAAAGACATTCTGCAGATCCCCCACCCACAAAAGTGGAGCTAAAGCCACACTTTCCAACCAAGCGTACTGGACAAGCAAACTCCCTTTCCATCTCCCTCCTCTGGTGACTACTGAGGTAATTTTAATGATGTTGAGAGCTGACAACTTTTGTATATTTTTATGTGCATTGGGTGGAGAAAATTTAATGAATCTCCCAAACATTTGGGCCATCTCAACCGAAGGCTAAAGAGGGGCCACTCGTTCTAGTTACACTCCCATTGCCATTGATGGCGTTTTGGTGAGTTTTCCCTCACAGGTTGTGACAAAGCAAATGCCAAGAAACTGGCTTTCACTCTTCCTGGATGCTCACCTACTTGGCAGTGGGTGCACATGATAACGAGTAAAAAACTCAAGGATCTAGAGACAGCATCTGTATGTGCATTCATTTCCAGTAATTTCCCAGGTTTGTGTGGTATTTATCTTTCCTAATTAATTTTCTCCAGGTATTTTTCCTCTCTCAAATTTTTGGAGAGGAGTTTGTTAAAGATACTGAGTTTTGGGGTTTTTTCCCCTTACCCAAATCCTTCAGCCCTGGCTTTGTGACAAACCACTAAGTGAAGAGGATAAACAAAGACCCCTCATCATGGTGTCGCAGCTAAACTGGAGTCGGTGGAGAGATATTGGCTGCAGCAAGTGTTAAAGGACACTGCAGATTCTGTAGTATCATCAACCAACAAATAGCCTTTGGAAGAGAGGAAGATGATTGGAAGGGTTACTCGAGTATTTCTGGAGCCCTGATTACTGTGGAGAAGTTTGGTCTAGTGATAAAGAGGGAATGTTTACTGAGGTTTCTGCCCAAGGAGGGTCTCACATGTTTGGGATTCAGAGAACGACGAAAAGGATGACTCTCGATAACAAGGGATTATCCACAGGAAAAGGGCTTCTTTGCAGACATGTGGCAGGGTGTCATGTTGCCTTGTCTATAGCCCAGCTGGGATGGAATGTTCTAGGCAGAGGGATGCTCTTTCCAGAAGCTTCTGCCAGTTTTCATAACCAGGTCATCTGTTATTTCAGCCATAAAATAGAATTCCTCTGTTATGGCTTTCCCATCTCATCTTCTTTATGAATCTCCCCCAAAAGCATCAAAAGATTCTCCTCAATTAACAAAAAGGCTCTGAATTTCTTCCCTAACTTTAAGAGTCTCAGCTGCCTACTTATATTTTCTGATGGCTAATAGAAAACGCGCACACACACAATCAGCAAACACAATGATGTGGCAAAACAATCGGATGATAACTAACCACAGCAAAGCTTTGTTTTAAACGCCATTTATTAAATATAATTTTGTGCTAGGGCACTTTCTGGAAACTCAGCAAACGAGTACTTATTACTCACAACAACCCTCCGACTTAGGTATTGCTATTCCCACTTCACAGAAGAGGAAATCTTTTCACACATCTCAGAGTTTCTGACGTGCGCAGTGTCACATGGTCAGTGCCAGAGGCAGAATGTAAACTCGGGTGCAACCGGCGGCGCCACGTGTCTTCCAGTCTACCTGATCTAGAGCAGAGAATCCTTTACGCATTTCCGAGAACACATAAAAGTGTATTTTCTGCATGGCAGCCATCAAAGCACAAAAACTACTAGTTATAATAGTATGTCCAAATCATCATCCTTGACACATCTACTACCTGCCATGAGGCAGGCCGCAGCATAAAGTTTTGGCTCACACAGTAAAGAAAGTTTTGACCCAGCTGGGCAGTTCAGGCCATTTCGTTTAAAAAGTGGGATGGAAAAAAAAAAAAAAAAGTGGGATGGGATTGCAAGAACGGACCACTCAGGAGCTACAGAAATCCCTCCGCGGGCAGTAGGAGCCGCTGAGAAGAGCGTGTCCGTCTTTGGCTCCTCTACTCACACTGTCTGCCCGTCTTTCTTTAGTGGTTTTACTGAAAAACAGCCTACGTAGCAACACACCTCCTGGAGCCACAATAGTCCGTTTGCTCCAGGGCTTGCTCTGCCATTGGAAACCTCACGATTAACAGTCCAATACCGGATTCGAACCCACACAAACCTAGTCATGGGTTCCGGAATCTTCTCTTGGCTCATGTTTCCATTGCTCTCTGGTGTTCATGAGAGTGGTAGCCATTCAGTACGTCTACAGAGCCGCTGGCCTGGCTGTTGTGAAGAGACGACTGGCGCAAGGGACCCTCCTCCTCAGTTCCCCTTCAGCACGGGGCCTTAGCTCTTCTGGCACATTCCCACACTGCCTGTGTCTTCTGTGAGAGAAAGAGAAACGCAGCTGTCATCAGCGCGTGTGCATTATGCCACAGAGATTCCAGTTCATACCCCTTCTTTCCCAGTTCTGTCTCATACTAAAAGAGGCCAATACGTGACAGCAGGGAATTGCATGCCACAGCAGGAGGGATGGTGTTTGGGAAGGGGAAGCCTTCTAGGAACTTTCCAGGTTGACTCATTTCCTTCATAAACACCAACATTCCTGCACACAGATATGTCACCTAAGTCTCATGTGGCCTGGGAGTATTTTAGACTCATTTGATTTTTCAGAATATGCAGTTGAAACCAGATAAATCTACTAGAAATGAGTTCTACCAATCCGGATCTTGATCCCAGGGCATATGCATGCTGGTCACCCTCTCCCTTGGCCCTGACTTCTGTGCCCATTCTCTGCACAATACCCACTGAGCCCTCACCACGTGTTTCAAACTGTTCATGGTGGTCTTGGAGCTCTAACCTGTGTTCCCTGTTCCCCAGAGTCAACAATAAACATCAATAAAGAGTGTCACAAAAGAGAAGATGATTAAGGACAAAATAACGAGTGTACATAACAAGTATATATAACAAAGGCATATATATAACAAGTATATATGCCCTAGGAGTTTGGGAGTCAGTAAAAGTACTCTTCAGCTTGACAGGAAAGGCTTTCTGTGTGGAGCAGAACAGATAAATGTCTTGGGATTCGAATAAGCGAAAGGAGAGGTAGGTGGGAATGATAGATGGTATCCAAACATGGCCACACCAATTGCTCCCACCCTGTGAAATTCCTTCCAACAAGAGGAGGAGCCTAGATGCCTCCCCCTTGAATCTGCTCCAACCTGGTGACTTACTTTGCCCAACAGAACAAGACCAGAGTGACACATTGGAACTCTGGACTGCACTGGCCTTAAAAGGACTAGGAGCTTCTACTGCCTGCCTCCTAGGATCCAGTTGTCATGCCTTAGAGAAGTCTGTGCAAGGTCGTGCAATTATTAGGGGCCACTGAATACAGGCCCCAAGAAATGAGAGGCCACCTTGGAATTTCCATATGAAAAATCCAGGCTGAGTCTCCATGGAGGAGTGCCCAACATGTCCTGCCAGAATTCTTGACTCACAGAACTGGAGAAAAGCAAATAGTTGTTGTTTTAAACCACTAAGTTGCAGGGTGGTTGGTTAAGCAGCAATAGGTAAGTGATACAGTAAGGATAAAATCGGTGAGAAGAGGTAACAGGAAGTATAAGAGTGACAACCTGCTTTCCAAGTTGAAAGGGCATAAATGAAATAAGAATGAATGCATCTGGTATTGTTGGAACCCTAAATTGAGTAAACCAATGCCTACTAGAGCAGATGTTTCATATTTGCAACTGGAAGAGTATAAATTGGAAAACCAAGCCCTGATATCTTTACTGCAGGAAGGAGATCTTCGAAACCACCCACTGATGCCCTCCACAGCAGGTTCAGTCAGCATCTGTCCACGGCTCCCTCCCCTGTGTCAGTGTGTGCCAGCTCAACGTCTACCCACCAGCACCTGTGGCTCATGGCTCCGGAGTTTCTTTTTGCCCCTCCAAATCTCACTCTGCCTATGAAACAGGCCAGATGTATTAGGGAAGTCATGTCCACAAAGAATATCTTCAGCTAAGGACTGATTGATGATGGACTCACTGCAAGGCGGGTTTTCTATGTTGCTGCTAAGAGTTCTCCCAATAGAATTGAATTCTGGTTGCCCACAATGGTAATTGGCTGTATAATGCACTTAATAGAGCCTTCCTTCCTCTGTCCTTCAACTCTTTGGGTGTTGTGTGAGATCACCTTCCAAAAAAAAACTGCTTGCTTTTGGACAAACCTAAATCAAGATATTGTCATTTTACATTTAAGAAAAATAAAGCAAAGAAGTAGGTTACTTTAAGTGAGTCCTGTAATAAAGTGAACCAAAACATGCAGCTTTTCAATCAAAATAGAAATTTATTTTTCCCCATATAACAGCCCAGAGTATGAAGGCAGGCTCTGCTTTGGAAGTCCTCTTGGGCAGCCAGCCTGCTGAGAGTTTTGTTGTCTTTAATGTGTGACTTCCATTAGCATCATTCTCAGGCTGGGAGAAAGAAGACAACCTTGCCAATTACAAGATCATTAGTAGACATATCACTTCTGCCTGTGCGCCATTGGTGAGAGCCAGTCACATGCGCCACATGTGGCTGCAGAGGAGGCTGGGAAATGTAGTTCAGCTGAACAGCCAAGTGCCCAGGGAGAAGAAAATAAATGGGTGACAAGAGCTAACAGGAGTCTGTGACATAGGGAGATAGGGTAATTGTCCAAGTACCTGCACCGAATTACTGGACAAGAATTCTAAGTTTTCCTGCCCACTATTTTTTCCCTTCTATCCCCACTTTGATTGCAAGTGACTATAGCACGTCTCAAATGTCACGCTCGAGAGTCTGGTGTTTTGCAGTGTCTCTCTCCCCTCATTACAGAGGCAGCAAAGCAGAATCATTCCTAGGAGCTCCTCTCAGGTAGGGTCTACTGGATGAGACCCAGCAAATAGCAGAGAAGGCCCACACCCCTCATTACCCATGACTCCTCCTGTCCAGCAGGGCCAGCCAGCCACCCTGCTGGCTCACGTAGTCTTTGGGGAAGACTTTTAAATGGCACCATTTTGTCAAGGAACTGTACTGCCTTAGACAGAACAGGATCGAAAAACCTTACACACCTACAATGACAATGATGTGAAGGGTCCCCTGAGCAACATGAAGCTGAACCTGTTGGCTCATCATCCCAGGACAGCTGATGTCCAGGAAGGTCAGGGACATTTCATGGTCATCTCTGTTGAGCCTGGACCTGTCTCTGTGGCCTCCACTGCCCCACGAGCCAACAAAGCTGTTTCCTTTTGAACCCAGTATCACATACGGCAGTGCTAGAAAGTTAAGCGCTGTTCATTTAAAGATGAAAACAGAAGAAAATGAGAGCAGACAGGCTCCCCCACACGAGCCCACTCGCAATCTAATATTCACTGAGTAACTTAATAAATTTAATTTTTTATAGGTTTGGGCTTAAGCTGGCCATATATGTGGCTATCATAATCTTAAAGGACAATGGGAGTAAAGAAGTTGGAAGATTATGTTTATTGGGAGAATTTGTTTAACGGCTTGGCAGTGTTTATAGCTCTCAAAATAGAAAAAAAAAAATTCTGGGGCTGGGATACAGCTCAGTGGTAGCATGCTTATGCTTGAGCACAAGGCCCTCATTCCCAACTCCAGCACCAAAGGAGAAGAGAAAGTTTTTTATGCTTATGGAGATTACACTGAGTCCTTACATCATTATTCTGCCCCCTGGCCACTCTAACTTTGTCCCAGGGTAAAAGGTGCATCTCTTTCACGGAGTGGAAATTATCAGTTTACACTGCTTAATCTTCCAAACACAAACATAGCTACCACCCAGTTTTCAGTTCACCTAAGAATGAGTAGCACTTTGCTCTAATTTAAACGTCCTCCCAAAGAATCCGGTTATACTCAGCAGACTTCTCACCTAAAGCAGACCTCAGTCCCAACAGACTGTGTTGAATGTATGTGTCCAATCACCAAAAAGCCAAGCATTTATTAGGATAATCCTTCCAAACCTATCAACTTTAATGGTAGCCAGACTGTTTTTCTGGAGAGGGCTCATTAGTTTAAAACAAGAAAACTCAAAATTTCCATGTTCTGTGATTTTACTTACATAGTCAAAAATATAATCAGACTTCCCCGTCCTGTTGTTTAATAGCCATTTTCTACCTATATACTGCTTTGAAAAATAGTCAAAGAAACGCAAAAAAAGATAAACACAGAGCATAAATGAACTACTGCCAACAGGGTAGGTTATGTGCATAAAAATGAGTAACCACCAGAGTTGCAGATTAAGAAACTGAATGTGTTGGTGTTTAAAATTAGAATGGCTCCCAAAAGAATTGATAATGCTCCATTTAAGAAAAGAAATGTTTTCAAATCACCCGGCTGACTAGAGAAGTCTGAATCAAAGTTAGAAATTAATAAAAGGATGCAGACAGAGACCCTCAATCATAAATAACAGAGATGATTTGTACGCATATAAAAGCCTACAAGGCCCAGCGGTGTCTATAGTTCTATGGAGAAAAATCAAATGAAATGCAAGAAGAAAATGTTAAAAATAGAAATAAATGTGCCTGGGAGAAATTCTATTGTTCTCTTCCTGTGACACAATGACTTGTTTTCTGGAAAGACAATTCTTCAATTGAGCCCAGGCAAGCATTGTATTCATTGTAAAGTTGTATGTTTAGACCATAGCATGAAGGGTCTGTCTGTCTTTAAAGCTCAATGCTGCTGGGACTCATTAGAGTACAAGGACAAAGCTCTATCATATTACTGCTTAGATGCTATTCAGAACTTCTGGCCAGTTCTCAGTGGCTTCAAGTACTTAGATTGTCGGTAGCACAGGACATAGAAAGTAGAATATTGAATGTGTGAGGTGTATACATCAAACGTGCAAGAATGTATAGACAGAGAGATAAAGACCCTCGCTGAACATGCTGTTAGATTGAAGTCACCGCAGAACAATTCCAGGGTAAACAGATTTGTAGTAAACAGCTACAATGCACAGGTTGCAAGAATTAGAGCAGTCCAAGTCTCATTCAAGATCAAATGGCTCCTTTCTAGACTTTATATCAGGAAAAGGCTCTGCTGCTGGTGGCAGAAAGATAAAAGAGTCAGTCACCACCATGGACTCCTTAATGTTAGTGACGTGAGTGGCACGGGGTAAGTGTCTAAAATCAGGCCTGTTTTGACACCAGACAGCCTCCTTCCACAAGTGCCTCCTTCCCTCCTTGGGCTAATTCAGTGTTTTGCCTGGCTGTGTGGAGGATGCCAGGCAAAGCACCCCTTCCTAACCTGTGCTGGGGGAAGGGGACGGCTTTCAGGGCCAGGGTGCCTTGGCTGGGGATGAAGGTGGAAAGGAGGGAGTGCGGCGAAAGAGGGGGATAGGGAGAAATCAGTCAAGGACCAAATCCAGCCAAAATGACTCACCTCTGTTTTCTGACCATGCATTCTGTTTACTGCATGCATTTGCTTGTGGAATAAATACTACCTGCACAGAAGAGGAAAAGTGAAAGGCACGAGAAGCAATGCGTGGACAGTTGGTCTCCTTCCAGCCCACCTACCAGGTGCCTGCCAGTAGCCACCCCCTGCGCCCTCCCTTACAGATTTCTCCAAGTGCAGGTGCAATAACAATTTCAAAGGAGCTAAAGAAAAACGGCTCCCCGCCCGGCAGCCCCTCCCCAGTTCCAGGTCTTCTGATACCGGCAGGCTGCTCTTTCGCCGCTCATGGCGGATCTGCAGCCTGTTCAGCCGTCTTGGGGCCCTTAACAGAGGACCTGCCCGCACTCGGGTGACCCAGGCGCCTTCGGTTTGTTTTTTTTTTTTTAAGGCTCAGGGTTATTACTTAACGATAATGACTTATTTTACACATTGTCGTCTGTTGATGTTTAAAAGATAAGAAGACATTTGTCAGGGCGGGCTCCTGAGGCCCTCCGAGGACACCGGGAGACCCTGCCAAAATGTTTCCAAACTGAATAGTCATTGGGCAGCCAGATAATTCAGAAACTATTCGTATGAGCTGTTTATCAAATTATTAACCGCACAGATGTTGTTTGGCTGAAGAGCAGCTGAATCCCCTCTCTGGCAGCCGCAGAGACAAAGGTCTCTAGGAATAATTGGAGATGTGCACGGAATATTAAATTAATTTACTGTTCTTAATTCTTATGCAAATTCTGACCTCTGATGGAGCCTATCAATTACCCCTCGCGCAGTGAAAGCGAAGGCGACAGTTTCTTTTCTTCTCTTTGCTTTTTTTTTTTAAGAACTCAAAAAAGGAAATATTTGCAATAAGCAGGCGATGGGAGAACCGCGTAACTGAAATTATTTAATTGAATCTCCACGTTTCCAGGGATGTCCCTGGAGGATGGAACCCCAGGGCACAGGAGAGGGGGCGGGAGGGGTGCAGAGGGCGGAGGAATTTGTTGGTTTGGCTGCACACCTTGGGGCGGGGGGAATACAGCGCAGAGCAGGGACGGCTGGAGGCAAATAAACCCAGCTTGCGGGCGGATTCGGGGCGTTGTGATCACGCGAGCTCGGGGCTGGCGCCCGGCGTCCCGGGCCCTGGAGACTCGGTATCACCACTGCGCACTTCTGCTAACCGAAAGGCGCGGGGTGTCGGATGCACACGCCTTGGAGAGGATTTTCCTGCACCGCTGCCTGCACGGTCTCTGAGCTCTGGCTTCCCTTTCCTTGTATTTTTAAGGGTTTTGGCCAGTCCTTACAAAGTCCCCTCCAAAAAGGATTATTCTTATCGTCTTTTGCTTGGAAACCCAAACCCCTACACCGCATCCTCCTCTTCAACTCTGCTGAAATCCCGGGTGGGCCGAAGTCAGCTCTAATTGTCCCCCGCTCGGAGCAACCACACCCACTCGCTTCCCTGAACTGAGCAAAGCTCGGGCTTTGTCTGCGCCTGTGGCTTAAGCGCTGGGCAGCTTCTGCGCCCAGGCGGCAGGTTGTAAGGCTGGGGTCTCCGCGTCTTTCATCGTCTCTCTAATAAGGAAAACCCAATCGGGCGCATAATGTCATCAGCCCGGGCCCGACCTCGCCGGGACCTCCGCAGCCCGAGGATGTCGCCAGCAGCCACGGCGCAGTCACGACGCGCCGCCTTTCAGCTCCTCTCGGTCCCCACAAAAGCCAGACAACAATATCAATTAATCATGCAGCGGGCAAACAAGGAGATTTATCCTGCGACAAACAGCCCCACCGAGAGCCGCTGAATGGGCGTGATTAGCATGTGAAAAGCGAGCAAAACTCCGCGGTTCAACAGCTAAAGAGCAATTTGATGGGGCTGGGATGGGGAAATTACTTGATTAGCGTCAGTCCGAGAAGAGCTCGGTGACAGCCCCTCGGCCGGGGATCCGACACCGGAACAAAACGCGCTGGTAACCGCGGCGCGCAGAGGGAGCGCCGGCACCAGCGCGGGCGCGGGGTCCGCACCGGCTCCAGCACCGAGGTGTGGGCGGGAATCGGGGCTCCGGGACCTGGATGGGGCGGGCACCGGCGTCCCGCGCCCAGGGAGGGAGGTCGACCTTCGTTCACCGTGCGGCCCGGCTCTGGGCCTGACAGTGACGGAGGCGCGCGATGAGGGAAGCCCCCACCCCACGCCATCCCAGGGTCCTCTTGCGGTCCCCGGAGGCGCAGTCCGCGGTCTGGGCAGCCTCCGCTCGCCCCAGGGTTCTGGACCCCTGTCGCTCTCCCGGCGCCCGAGGCGCGGCGGTTCCTCCAAGGAGCTGCTTTGGTTCGCACAGGCGGTGAATTTTGTAGCCGGCAAGACCGGTTCTCCCAAGCCTCCTAATTTTCCTGCCTCGTGGAAAAGCCGCCGCTTGGGCCCCTGGTCGCTCCCTCCCTGCGTGTGGCGAGGCTGGAGCGCGGGGTGGGCACAGGACGGCGCCGGGCGAGGGTGCGACAGCCTTGGTGCGCGACAGCCCGGAGACGGCTTCTGCCCGGCTCGTGGCGGCGGGGCAGCCCCGGGTTTGTCCTGGACCCTAAGACACCGGGCCGGATCGGAGGCTGGGCGTCGCTGTGTCTTCCCCAGACCCAGAGAGCAGCACCGAAGACTTGTGGCCGGATTTGGGTCTGGGCACTTTTGGGCCTCACGGGCAGGCATTTATGTGCGGGGAAGAAGAGTAACCTAGCAAGCTCTAAGGGGGCCGCAAGACAAGCTCGGACGGAAAAGGAGGGCAAACGGAGGCCTTCTGCCCCTCATCACCCCATTTTGGGGGTACCCCTGACTTCCCAGCAACCGACGTCCTCCTCTGGAGCTAAAGCCTCTGCCCACCCAAGAGAAGGAAACTTAGTTTCCCACTCTGGACGCGCCTGGAACCTTGTCTCTGGACGCCTACCCCTAACTCCTTGCTCCCTAGCTCCTCCCAGTGCCAAGGAAGAGAAAAGGCTCCCACCCTGTCCCCCCAGGCCTCACCACCTGGCTCCAGTGCCTAGACCCACTAACAGGTCCTGAACGTCACACCCCAGGATCCAGCCTGCAGTATGCCCAGGAGAAGGGGAATCTAACTCGGTCTCCTGAAGTACATGAACCCAAAGTCATACAGACTTCCACCGACAGACTCTCCAAGCCTACGCTGCGTAAACGCACCCCGCTCCCTGGAGCAAAAGAACAAGGACCTAGGAGTCAATATAACCAAGGGCCAGGTTATATATTTAAAAGGGGGATGGGGGTGCATCACCCCCAGTCCAGCTGGACAATTGTCACTCAGTTGAACGGTGTCAAACCACAGCAAGTGGTCGACTTCAAAGGGTTTAAATCTTTCTAAAACGTCTTTCGCTGCCTTCTCCAGACTCCCTCCCTCCGGATTTGGCGCTCCCTCCTCCTCCGGCCCGCTGGCGGGACCCTGCCAGGACGCCCGGCCTGGCGCCAGTTGTGAGGGCAGACAGGCTGGCAGCGCGCACCAGGAACCAGAGCACAGCGGCGGGACCCGCGCTGCCCGGCGGCCCTGCTCCCGCTCTGCGCTGCGACCCGGGACCCAGGACTGCGGAGGACGCGGGCTTGCGCCACAGGGCCCCAGCTCCGCGGCGGTCTCCAAACGCGCAAACCCAGAAGGCAACCGAGAAATCTGTCATCAGGCACACCTGACCATCTCTCTCCGCTCCACACTAATGCGCCGGGTGGTTCGAAGCGCATCCTCGTGGTGACTGGGGCCGTGTGTTTTAATTCCGAAGCCAAGTAGTTGAATCGCCTCAAAGTTGGCAGGCGGAGGGGGCGGTGGCAAGGAACAAAGTGGCCGAATGTCTTTGCTTGCGGGGTGGCAGCGCTGTTCCCACCAATAGTGACTGCTCGTGGCTGTCTTTGTAGTTAGTTTTACAAGTTCTGCCCAATGCCCGTCATACTGCCCTGAAAAGCAAAAGAGGCCGCTGCAATTTATTCCAATGGGCGGCTTTTAAGAAGCTGGCAATTTGAACCGGCTGGGTGTTATTTAGTGCAATATGAAATCAAATGATCCTATTTCTCAAATAACAGTGTCTGTGAGGAGCGGCGAATCCTCTGAAAGGGTAATTGTCTGCTGATGGTGTTTCCCATTATCCCGATCTTGGCCTAAATGGTGTTCGGCGGCAGGGCGGGGACTCAGGGTGAAATCAGTGCGCGCTGACTGCTGACTCGCGCTCGGGCTGGCTGCGGAGAGAGGCCGCCAAGAATGCCACCCGACGAGCCACCGATTTCCAGGTCGTTTTTGCAGGTGTCTTCCGAAATCATCGGGCTTGAGGGATCTCGTGGATAAGAAGAATACAACTAACTCTTCCTCCTCCCGCCGCTTTGGGAATGGTAGTATCCTAGTATCGTGTAGTCAACGGCAGGTTGACCATAATTTGGGAAATAAAACCCCTTTGGCACCCGCCGTGCCCCCTTCATCCCCGTGTTAATGTTGAGAGCGTGGATCCTTTCCTTCCAAGGACACTGTGTCTAGGATTTTTCCAGTCCGGTTTCCGGAACCCAGTTTTATCCTGCGAAAGGCACTGCGCCCAGGAGGCACACATCGCTTACGCTAGCGTACGCGTGGCGTCTTTGCTGGGAACAAGGTTGGCCCTAGACTGTTAAGTTCTCCCCTGTGAGTCTGGCCACTTTTTTTGTAGAATCAGATACCTGAGTCAGCTTGTGTTTAAAACAAACACCGACAGGCAGGAAACGGAAGGGATTAGTTTAATAACGGACAGCAGTGGGAGCAGGGACCTAGCGAGCCAGCCCCCAGGGCAAGTGCGGCGCGCACAGGTAGGACCCGGTCCGCCTCTCCTCTGATTTTGGCTTCGGAGGCGGCCCTGGCCCTAAACCCTCTGTGATTACTGTAATACCAACTCACCTCGAGGGGCGTGTCCTCCTTAGATCCGGGCCAGGCGGAGGCGGGGAGAGGCCCGGCCCTGGAAGAAGGGCGCGTCCCATTTCTAAACCACACCGGGCCAAGGACGCCTTGAGGCTTTCAGCTCTAACTGAAGGCCGAGTCTGGGAACCAATGTGTGGGTCGCTTCTGCTTGGGCTAGGAAGGCCGGTTTTCATTCTTTTTGGGTGTTTTGAGAGTTTAAAATGTATGCGTCTATGCGTGTGCGCGTATGTATCTAAACCCTAAGCATACAGTTTCCCGCACAGTGACCTCCATTTATAAGGCCATTTGGCTGCTCTTGATGTGTTCTCCTCCCTTGGTGGCACAGTACTCCAGGTCCCCAAAGAAACGGGAAGAAATGCTCATCCATGCATACTCAAGGAGCTGACCCTAGGAAGGCTCTGTCCCTTTCTACTAGGAGTTTCGGCCATCGCACTCGGCTCCCAGGCAGCGGTCACTGGGAGCGCGGTCCCGGCTCCTTACCCGGCCTCGACTGCTGGAGAGCGCGCGTGTGGTTTCATTTCCCGGCTGAAAATCCAACTAGGGCATGGCCTGGTCATGGTGTCTCAACGCTCACCCTCCAGCTCTGCGTTTGAACAAACCCCTGGAGTGCAGTCTCCTAGGATCAGCGGGGACCGCCCTTCTCCAGGACGGCCCACCCACCCGGCTGTTAAACCCTGCAATGCAATCCCGAAGTAAGAGGCGACCCGCCCGGTGTCCCGCCAGCGGCTCCTGAGGTCGCTCTCGGAGGCCGCCTCCGCGCGCAGACCCGGCGCTCGGCACCGGCAGAAGCCACCTACCTCGCTGGGGCGACCTGCGCCCCGGGCGGCGGGGACCGGGCGTGGCAGCGGCCCCTTTCGGGGCACGACCCTGCGCTTCTTCCGGGGAAAGGCTGGTCACGCCCGGCTGTCCTCTACCGTTTAAGGAGGAGCCGCGGCTAGGAGCCCCTTGAGGAACCTCGGCTCATACAGCGTCCCGCTCCCATCCCCCTGGAGTCAAGACGGAGACCCCAGACTCTGCACCCGAGTTTTGTCGGGACCTCTCTTCGCCCGCAACCACAGCCTCCAAGGCGGCATTGAACACCCATGGCCTCCCCCACCCTCGCCGCGCCAGGCGCTCGGCTGGAGCGAACGCAGCGAGGGGAACGGAACGGGCGTCCAGGGGCGCAGCCCCGCGGCCCTCGGCCCGTCGGTAGGGAAACCGGGTCTCAGTCGAGGCGCGCGGGAGGCGGGGGCCAGGGCCGCGCGCCCTCTTCGCGGGGTCTCGGGGGTGCCAGAAACTCCGCACGCCTCTGTGGCTGTGGCGGAGAGAGGGGCACTCAAAAGTTGTGTCTTCCCCTGCCTGGGGTTCTAGTCCGGGCCCCTGGGCTCGCCCTTCTGGCGGCCCGGACCCCGGCAGCGCAGTGCCCACGCCGCGCCGTTCCCCGCGCGAGTCGCCGTCCCCCTGCCCAGCCCCTCCCAGCCCCTCCCAGCCCCACTGACCTCGGGAAGGCGCGGACGGCGGCGCGAGCTTCGCCGGGCGCGGTGCACAGCGAGCGGCCCGCGCAGCCCAGACCTGCAGGCTGGCGGCGTCCGCCCCGGCGGCCGGGAGCGCAGAGCTCCCCTCCCCCACGCCTTATAATTTAATCACACGCGATATTAAATGATCGAGCGGCTCATTAATCATCGCGCGAGGTGCTGGGACGGAGCGCGGCGCCGCGCGTCTGGACAGCAGCGCGCCGTCCGCGGCCCGGCGCTCTGGCCGGGGGGTGGGGCTCGCCCGCCAGGCTCTGGGAGGCGCGGGCCGGCCTGTAGAGCCGGGGCCGGGCGCGTCCAAACCCCGAGCGCACCCGCCCGGCCCCCTTCCCTGAATATTTGGATTTGGAGCGTGGTGATTGTGAGTAAAATAGCCCGCGGCTAACTCAACAGCATCTTAATTTGCAGATTTTCAGGAGGGCGACTTTGACCCAAATCTGTGAATCTTCATTAGCCAGAGTGGAGGGTGCGAAGTTCAAGCACCTGCCGGAGCCTCGAAGTCATTTCGAGGAACAACTTTTCCCTAACTCAAACGGGTTCTCTTGTTTTAAGCATAATGCAAATGGGAAGAAAGAAAAATAAAGAAAATTTTCAATTAAATATTTGACTTAGGGTCTTTGTTTCTAAAATAACGCGTGAGTTTCACTCTAAAGTTTTTAAAAGATACTTTTACTTTCTGGGGACACCCCTCCTCCTTTTAGGAGACAGGTCTTTAAAAACGCGTAAGTCAATTAAAATTCATTTCTTATGAAGTGCTCATAGTTGTTTTAAGGCTGCATCCGGCTCCTGCACACCAGCAGATCTATACACAAAAAGAAGGAATCTGTCAACCAACATAGTTCTAAAAATACAGTTTAGAATTAGTCTTCTGAAAAGATGTAACTCCCACATTCACCCTCTTCCCCCCTCAGCATAAGCCAGGACTAAATGAACCAGGAGAAGGCCAGTTTCTCAAGGGAAGGGCCACAGATTTGGCTACCTTGTTAAGGAAAGTTTTCTGAACAAATCTTAGATCCAATCAGTTGTCTTTACTTAAAAAAAAATATATATATATAATAAAAACAAATATGGGCCCAGAGCATGTTCAAAATCCTGAACAGCTAAATTACATCTAAATTTCCCACCTCACTATGTGATCAATTCAATAAGCAAATAAGCACATAAATCCTGATCCTGTGGTTGTATTTTATCACAGAATATCATCGATAATATTAAATGTGTCCTAGACTATTCACGAGGTATCTTCTCTCCAGTGAGTCTGTTGTCTGCATTATTTTCTACCTTGCTCAGTAACACACAAAGAGATAGATATCAAAACTACTGTATACACACACACACACACACACACATACACAGAGCTAGGTAAAATTAATAAATCTATAGAAGCTGGAGGGGCATAATCTGGTGTGGTTTTTTTCATAAGCCAATGGAGAAAAAAATATCTTGACTGTCTTTATTCAGACAGTTCATGCCTACATCTAGTCTGCTATGACAGGGATATTTGTTGTCAGGGACTGAGAAGTGGCTTTCAAATCCAGGAGCCCTGTCTAGGAAAAGTGATCCATTGGCAACTGCATGCTAAAAATAACTGTGCCTGAATACTTTGTTTCCAAGCTAGAGACTTTGAACATAACCCCAGTGTGCATTACTAATTATCTACTTCTGAAAAGTAGAATGAAGATCAAGATTACCTAAGAAGCTTTAAAAAATTAAACATAAAGTTTGGTTGATTAGAGCCACCAAAAATGGAACAAGTTAATTTTTTTTATTTGTCTGTTTTTATTCCTCACACTCTTGCCCTCCCCACCTCATTGGACTTTTACAGGAAGGCCAAAGTGTGTTAGGATGAGAATTTAAGGCCTCAGGGAAGTTGTGATGCTTGTTTGCAACTCAGAGTCAAAGCAAGAACCCACATTTCTTGGCTTCTATTCCAGGACTCTTTCCAAACATTGTCTGTTTAAGGTGGCTGGCATATGACCTTCCAATTGGTTCTCTTTTGTCAGCTTTCCTCCTGTCACACCACAATTTTCTGAACCTGTCAGCATGTAACAAATGTGGAAAGCACTGTCTATGGGGGTGATGCTGGAGCGGGACCCTAGAGCCTCAAGTATGCTCAGCAAGTGCTCTACCACTGAGAGATACTCCGAGGAGCCTGGCGGACAGCTCTCTGGACTGGGGAGCCACTCGGCCCTAAGGTTTATCCTGCGACCTGGAACAGGTCACTCAGTAACTAGAGCTGGGTTCCCCAAGAATCCAGCCCTGATCCAAAGATTTGTGTATAAGGAGATTTTTTTAGGAGGTGATCTCAGGAAGCCACACGGGAAGGAGAGTCAGGAAAAGAAACAGAGAATGCAGAGCACAGTGTGCAGTGAATTCTGAGACAATCCAGTTCCCATTTTACACAACTGGAATTTGAGATTGCTGGAGGAAATTAGGGCAGCAGTGCACACACTGGCTGGAGGGCGGGAACTACAGTAGCCAACTCTGTTTGGTCTCACCGAGCACTGCCAGGGCTAGGGGTTCCTGTCTCTGCCTCGGACCTGTCCCACAGGAGGCCAGCAGACTCTGGCCAAAGAAACCCCATGGGCAGCAGGTGCTGGCACTTGGGTGGTACCCTGGCATGCACAGACACGACACTGAAGTGGTCCCATCCCTATCCTCCAGCCCACACGTTCCTTTGCAATGTAGCTTTGCCATAGTCCTGTCCAGAGGAGGCATGCATTTCTCTACCCACTGAATTTGAGTGGGCCCTGCGACTGCTCCACCCACCAGAACATGGTGGCAATGACATGGTACCAGCTCCAGAAGCAAGTGTTAACTGGCCTAGGAGTTTCCCTCTCTTGTTTCTTGGAATAGTGTCTCTCATAACTCGCCCTTTAAGAACCCAGCAGCCGCGGAGAGCATTCCAAGCATCGTGGAGAGGGACCTGGTGGGCACGCAGTGCAGCCACCCCTCCCGAGCCCCCAGCAGACAGCCAGCATCAGCCCCCGCTCTAGGCTGACTCATCTTGGACCCCTGCCCCTGCTGAGCCTTCAGAAGGCTGCAACTCAGCCCATCTGACTGAGATGAGAGATCCAGCCACGGATAGATTTCTGTGTCAGCCCTAATAGCCAGTATTTAACCAAACACCAATCTAGGTGTTGCTGTGACTGTATCTCATACAGCTAACAACTAAAGTCAATTGAATTTAAGCAAAACACATTATCCTTTGTAGTGTGAATAGGCTGCACCAGATCAGTTGAAGGCTTTAAGGGCAAAGATGAGTTTCCTGAAGAAGAAATTTCACCTCAAGATTGCAGCATCCACACTGGCCTGTGTTTCCAGGCTGCCAGCATGTCCTTCACATTTGCCACCCCTGCAATCATGGAGCCAGTTGCTTTACTCACACACACACACACACACACACACACACACACACACAAACATATGTACATGCACACGGGCATGCACGTGCCCTCAGAGGGAGAAAGAGGGAGAGAGACAGTCATCCCTCTGTGTCCAGCTGGGATTGGTTCCCAGATCCTTCATGGGTACCAAAATTTGCACATATTCAAGTTCTTATATGAAAGGACATAGTACAGTAATACCTCGGTTCATGAACACTTCTGTTTGCAAACAATTCAATTCCCAAACAAAAGTATTTGGCCAAGTTTTATTTCCATTTGCAAACTCCACATTGGGTAACAAACAGGACCACATCCATCTTCCCCACACAAACACAAATGCAGCCATCTTCCCCAAAATTGTAAAGCAAATTAAGTTTGTAAACAGAGGTACCACTGTATCTGCATACAAGCAATGCAATCCTCCTATACACTTTTTGGGGAGGGGGATGGAGCCTGGGGTTTGGGGCAGACTAGGCACATACTCTTTCCCTACCCCCTCTCATAGACTTTAAATAAGCTCCAGATGATTTATCATACCTAATACAATGTAAAAATTATGTGTCTCAGTCACTTTCTTGGTGCTGAGACACAATACCACACACCCATAGCCTAATGGGAGGGAGATTTACTTTGGTTTGTGGTTTCTAGAGGATCCAGTCCATAGTTCAACAGACTCCTAGGCAGAAGCACAGTGGAAGGGCCTGGCAGAGGCCAGCGGTTCACCACACGGCGGCATGGCGGCCTGGCGGCCTGGAAGCAGAGGGAAGGGAGGAGTCGAGGAGGGAGATGCCTCCTCCCAGCCATGCCCCATAAACAGCCTCTGACCACCCCCTCCTAACAGCACACTCAGATACTGAACTTCTTCCTGGATGTATCCACTGATGAATACAGCAACTCCATGGTCCCCTCACCTTGCACAAGCCCCCTCTGAGCTCTGAGAGTCTGGGGGACATTCTGGATGTAAACCAGAATATTATGTAAATAACTGTTTAGTCTGTATATGTTCACATAGGTACAACCATTGTAGGCCTGACTATAAATATGCACACACATGGATATATGTATTTTTATACTAACTACACTTTGTTCTGTTTCTCTGGAGAAAAAAAGAATCACAAAAAGTAATTTTAAACAGTCATTGTTCATCAGGAAGCCAAGGAGAGTCAGAATAGGAAGCGACACTTCCTACCACACTCTGCCTCTTTGTGCCTCAGTTTATCTCCTCCATAGTGAGTACCTTGTCCTAGATTGACTTTTTCCATCTTTTCAAACAGTGAACATTTGTCAGGTAGCTGACCGTAGGATGACTTCTCTCTCTCTGTCCTTCACGGGCCCTGAGAAGAGAAAATGCCCTCTGAGTCTCAGGGTACAAGTCCTGCCTTGTGTTTTGACTGAGCATATTTTGGAGGACTTTTTTCTTTTTTTTTTTTTTAATCAGTGTATAGAGAACTATAAACCCACATCATTCTTTTTTGGTTTTTTGGTGCCGGGATCGAACTCAGGGCCTTGTGCCTGCTAGGTATGGATAGTCTTGCTGCAGCTACTAGGATTGCCGGGATCGTGCATGTTCGAGGGCCAGTTGAGACCTGGATCATAGTAACTGTGCAGTGCAAGTCAGTGTACTCTGACTCGTATTCTAAACACTCAGCGAGAACCTCTTCCATGTCCCCAAGTGCTCCCTGAGTCCTTGTCTGACCTGTCATTAAGGAGACAGGGGCAGGTTCTTGGTGAAGGTAGGTGCTAGCCAGCAGACACCATCGGAGCCATTTCCCCGGCCCACCTGGAGGTTGCCTTGTGGTTTCTGTACCTCTGTCTGCCCGAGCATATTCTCTGGGGCTGGGAGTGCTGGCAGAGCCAAAAGAAGAAATACTAGGATGCTGCCTTAGTCCATCCAGGTTACTGTAACACACACTTCAGGCTGGGTGATTTATCAACTTCAGAGTCCTAGAGGCTTGGAAGTCTGAAGTCAAGGTGCCAGCAGATCTAGTGCCTGGTGAGAGCTTTTCCTCCCACAGCTGTGTCCTCATGGGGCTTAAGGGATAAACTGGGCAAATAACCTCCCCCAGATCCCTTTCTAAGGGCACTCATCCCATTCACAGTAGCCCCCCGTCTCTTAACACTGACACACTGGGGACAAGATTTCAACTCCTGAACTCTGGAGGGACACAAACATGCAGAGGAGTTAATGCTCCTGGAGCAGCCCAGCAGGAGTGAGTGACAGGATGGACAGATTTTTCTAAGCCCCGTTTCTCATCCCCAGTCAGCGAGGTTCTGTTCATCCTACACAGTCCCACGGCGGTCCTGGTAGAGTTGAGCTACAGCTGCTCAGCCCCCGAGACCTGCTTGGCCACTCTGTGCCTCCATCCCCTCCCTCTCTACCACTTCCTGGAATCACCTACAATCTCCTAAGTAAACCCCGCCCCCAAACCTTGTCTTGAGATCTGCTTTTGAGCCTTGAAAGCAAACAGGTCATCTGACAAATGACTGAGCTGGTTCCTAGAGAGCAAGAATAAGAGCCCAGATCTCTGACTCTGGACCAGGCCCTGCAGCGTCCACAGGCATGGGCAACGTGTGAGACAATGATCCCCAGTGTCCAGCAGCCTGTCCTCCACACAGCAGGGCAGTGGCTGGCTCCGGGAGATATCATGACCCTCACTGTAATTGGCTTCGAGCAGTAGCCTACACAGCTACAGACTGGAGCAAGGGACTCAGGTGCAGGTCACCAAAGATGAGAAGGGGTCATTTCTCTAAGAATAAGGAGCAGAAGTGGCGTAGGGTATTTAGAAATTGCATGGAAAAGGAGGGGGAAGGCTGAGAGCAGCAAAACACATCTGTAAGGTGACTTTGCAATGCACTTTTAGAAGGCTCAGAGGTACCAGTGAGGTACAGGCCTGGGCCAGGGGTCTCCGCAGCAGGGCACAGGCACAGCTGGCAAACAACCGCCCAGGGGTGCTGTGGGGTGCACCAGAAAGATGCCTACACCCAACATCTCTATGCTGGTTTTATAAATTTAAAGAGGTGCTACTGGGTTAAATGCCACCACCATCACTGTCATAGTACACAATAGGAAATAAAAATGCACTCGGCAGAGATGGCTAATGAGGTAAATCGCCTCCTGTAATAGCCACAAAATGCAACTCCACATAGCTGTTTTAAAAATATTGTAGACTTATACTTCCCCATACACTGAATTTTTTAAAAAAAGGTCCTCCAAAATATGCTTAGCGAAAACACAAGATGCAGAACAGTGTGTAAAAAGTAGGACCATATTTTTTCTGGGGTAGGGTTCAGACAGGATCTCACTATGTAGTTCAGGTTGGCCTTGAACTCACTATGGAGCCCAGATTGCCCTCAAACTGGCAGAGATCCTCCTGCCTCAGCTTCTCGAGTGCTGGGATCACAAGAGTGTGCCACCATTCCTGGTCCTCGGATTTTTTTTTTTTTTTTTTGGTGCTGGGGATTGAACTCAGGGGTTTGAGCTTGGTTTCCTTGTAATTTTATATACATTTGTGTTGGGCACAGAACTCGGGGCATTGCACAAGCTAGACAAACACTCTATTACTGAGCTACATCTTTGGCCCACCATTTTTATTTTTAAAATTATATAATATCTACATCTAGAAATGTACAGATAGATAGGTAGATACACATATAGACACAAACATAGATATGTGCTGAGAATAACCCAGGAAAGTGGGAAAGGAAACTGGAGGGCTGGTGGCAGAGACAAGAGGGATGGTGTTCACAGCATATCCGTATATCAGAATTGCCCATGATGTTTTGCTTCAATGAAGACATCTACATGAGGCTGGACATTGGATGGTGCAGGACCATGCTGTCAGAAAGACCACCATGGACCACTCAGTCCCTCCCAAAGGTGCCTTCTACTTACATCCCACAGAAGCAACACCAGCCATGTCGATGGAGGGGTAATTCTAACAGGCGTGGTTCCAGGAACATCACACCACTCACTACATTTGTGATCCTCAATGACCCCAATAGCAAGGCACTGTTACCACTGGCATTTTACAGGGGAGGACCTGGAGACACAGCCAGGGCAGGTCATCCATCCAAGGCTGCACGGTGTGTAAGTGGAGGCAGCAGAATGCTGCGTCGACTGAGCACCTGAGTTAAAATGCTCCACCTGTGCACTCACTCACCTCTCAAGGACATAGCAGTAAGTGTCTCTGCTCCAGGGAAGATGTTTGGTGTGGCTCCACAGAGAGGCGCCCAGGACTGAATGAAGCCAACATCTCCACAAAGACCCACAGATAATCACAGAGAATGAGAAGTGGAATGATCCATCCCCACTGCCTGTCACCTTGTAAACAAAACCACAAAGCTGTCAAATTAAACAGCATTTATTATGCAAAATTCTTTGGTTTCAACCTGCCAGTGAGTAAGTGGGAACAGAAGATCTAGAGTGGCCCTTTGTTTCCATCCCTGGCAGTTAGGAGTACTTGTTGAACCCTGGTGAGAAGTGCGTCCAAGTGGCAAACAATTATGAAATCCACCACATGGTTTTAGAGGAGAACTGTGGCACGGCAAGATCATTCACTTATGATATCAGCACCTACAGCCTGCCACTCATGCACCCAGGCATGCGGGCTGTGAGCGGCCCCGCCTGGCACACCAAGCCACAGTCCACTCCTGCAGGGAAGAAAGGGTACAGGGTTTGCTACCTGGAATATATCACCTCTGAGGCGTCCTCTTTGTCTCCACAGGCGTAATCCTGGGGACCAGATAGAGAGTCTGGTGTGGGGGCAGACACCTATAATCCCAGCACTTGGGAGGCTGAAGCAGGAGGATCACCACAAATTCAAGCCCAGCCTGGGCTACACAGTGAGTTCAAGTCCAGCTTGAACTACATAGCAAGACCTTGTCTCACAAAACAAAACAGAACAATAAAAGAGATGTGAGACAGAGTAAACTCAGGTCATTTAAGCACCGTCTTTAGCTAGAGGCATTAAACTATTTTATTATTCTCTTTTGGACTATTATTTAGCTTTTGCAGAACTCAGGTTTTCCCATATACTAGTAGTTGCTGCTTTGTATGATGTGAAATGAGATGAAATAGAATCCATGTTTTCACTGCATTTACAGGAATTTGTTCCCAACTCATTGCACTAAGATAGCTATGACAAATGTTTTTTAAGGAAAATACTCCTGGTAACCTCGTGTCTCCGTATTAGGGCTCTGCAGAGAAAACTGGTAAGAACACACACACACACACACACACACACACACACACACAAGGGTGGTTTAGGAAGTGGCTCATGAGTTTGTGGGGAATAACACCGAATTTAAGCAACTCCATGAAGCCAGGAGCTAGTGTGGCTCCATAATAACCATGCTAGTCACTTCTGAGGACAGTGCCTCCAGGGGCCTAATTACCTTGCATAAGCCCCACCTCTTACAGGTTCCCACAGAAGACCAAGCCTCCAACCCACGAACCCTTGGGCAAGACAATCAGATCATATCCCAACCATAGCACCTCCATAATGTGTGCAGTCTCACCCACTCAGTTGAGGGGCCTAACAGAAAGACACCGCATAGCCCCATCTAGACTGGTATCCCATCAAACAACAGGGCACTATGCCTAGCTAATTTTCTGTGAACACAGAAAATTAACCACCACACCTCTCCTTTTACTCCATCACCTCAGACTGGAGATGGTACCTCACCTTCTAGTTCCTGCCTTTCCACTTCCTGGTGACTTATGTCTTCCTCTCCTGTGCTTATCCATCTTTCTACTTTAGAGCTGCATTGTTCAACACAGTAGCTACTAGCTCCATGTAGCCTCTTAAATTTAAGTGTTAATTACTAAAGTTAAATTAAGTTAAAATCAATTTCTCAGTTTCAATACCACATTCAATTGCTCCATAGCCACATCTGGCCAGTGGTTACTAAATTGGGCACTGTACATTGAAATATTTTCATCATTGCAGAAAAGCTTATTAGATACGACTGTTCTAGATGGTTCTTCATGATGTCTTTGCCTTCATTATCTCTCTCCTTAGATGTTGGCTCTTAATCTTCCTGTTCTAGGTTTGTAGTCTCCTTACCATCTTGATAGGCACATAAGAAAATCCTCACTGAGAATTTTGTGGAAAGACAATTTGATGTAGTTGTATAATATTAACGCAAGTATAAATGCTTGATGGTAGAAGGGGTTATAAACAAATATGATAGCACAGCCTCCCATCTACCCCCTAGGTTTGATTTCTCTCTACCTCCAAAGCCTATCAGGTGATGGCTAATATTGCTACACAGTGATTACAAAATTAGGTATTTTCCAATATTCATATTTATTGTGAGTTGGGTTGTGTCCTCTCTAACATAAACACTTTGAAGTCCTAACTCCCATTATCTTGAAATATGAGATTTGGAAATTGAGGTATTGCAGAAGTGATTAGTTAAAATGAGGTTATACAGGAAGAGGATGGGCCCTAATCCAATGGGCTTGGTACCTTTATAAAAAGGGGACATTTGGAAACACATATGGGGAGAAGACTAGGAATGACAGTACAGAGGCTGGTGCTGTGCCTGTGACCAAGGAACACTAAAGGATCACCCGCAGCAAAGAGGAGCATGGAGCATGGTCTTCCTCATCTCTCTCAGAGGGTACCGACCCACAGACATGTTGGTCTTGACCTTCCAGCCTCCACAATCATGACACAACAAACCCTATTGTGTAAGCCTCCCAGGTACTGGTACTTTGTATGCAGTCCTAACAAACTAATACAATATCCAATCTGTTAGTTGTTGAATTAGACATACCCGATTTAGTAAAAATAAATAAAATAAATTGCATGGTGTTTACATTTTAAAGTGCAAAATTCTAATTTCAACATATTTCCAAAACCAATTTTCCATTCACTAATTCAACTGCTTTTTGAGTTACAAAAACAACAATTTCACGGGTTTCACTCTAAGACCCCTATGACTACAGGGCCGAAACACCGGCTTCCCTTGCCATTTGTTTAATAGGACTATTAGGAACCCATATTCTGGACTAGAATCATTAATATTACGCAGATTACCAGCTGGATGACCTTGGCCAACCCTCTCACCTGCCTTGAGTCTTTGTCTTTCTCTGTAAAATAAAGGAGTGAGGCTAAAATCCCTCCCATTGCTAGCTAAGACATCCTGGAAGCTTACAGGAAATCTTGGTGATCCAGGCAGACTCAATGGCCCACACTCCACATAGACTAAAATAGAGTTGTTTACAGAAAGCAGCTCTGCTAATGTAGAGGAACTGAAGAAAAATATTAAAGGAGATCGTTCTAGCAAATTAAATATTCGAAGTGAAGAACTCTGAATTTATTAAGTCTGTCAGCACTTAGAATGCATAATTTTAGAATAAATATTCCAAAAATATTCCTTTCATTTGCTGTATGTTATTGCTAATGAAGGGATCTTCCATCTAGAGTTATCATGCCATTAATGAATCAACTATTGAACACAATTTTGTTTCACATTATCTACTTACTGTTGAATTATATTTAACTTTAGACGCTCCTAAAATGGCCTAATAAAAAATTGTGATGCTAAATGACTGCTTCGCCTGCTTATTCTGTGCTATTTGCTGAAAATCATTAGAAAACAGCTACATTAATTGTTTGAAGTTTTTTTTTTTTTTCCCTTAAAAAGCCTGTGGGGGAGGACCTAAATAAAAAACCCTAAAAATGTAATGCATTTTCTTTTGCCAGGTCTGTAGTATAATTTTGATTACAATAAAATCAATAAAAGAAACTTTTGTACTGTGCTACTGAATCCATTTGGTATGATGATTTGATAGAGCAACCCCATGAAAGCCACACCAGCGCTGCGACCCTCAGGCCTCTCAAGGGCGCCCTCCTCCTCTGGCCACTCAGCAGTGGTGCTGACACAGCCCTCCTAGAACACTCAGGGGCCCGGGCGTGGCCGCACACAGGCCCAGGCCGCTTTCGGAGCCCTCGGAGCCCTGGCTGGGTGGCTCCTGCGGGGAAACCATCGCTGTGTTCACCCTGACCCAAGAGGGGGCCGAGGCGGGGTGCGGGCAGGGCTGGGCTTTGCGGGCCAGGGCGTGGGGAGGGCACACACGTCCCTGCCAGTGAGCGAGGCCCTGCTGACGCAGGACTCAGCTCGGGGTGGACGAGGGAAGGAGCCCGCGCCGGGCCGCCGGGTTCTGAAGAAAGGCGCCTTAGCCAGGGAGCAGAGAACCCATCTTACCTACAGTTCGTGATCTTGGTTTGTAGCCGTCAGCATTGAGGCAGAGACCTTTGGGATTCTGTTCGGGGCCTTGCTCTGGACCGGCATGTCGAAGTAAGGCTAAGCAACGTCGTCCTTTTATACTGTGGGTGGTCCCATTCCTCCTCCTGATGACGAGGCACATCTTGCACAGAGCGAGTGAAATTAATGGTGGAGAAAGAAACCGAAAGAAACGAAGGAGTGAAGGCACTGAAGTGAAGGGTGTGGCATAGAACTCGCGGGCCTCACTGCAGGCAAAGTCTCTCCTCGTGGTGACCATGAAAACCGCTGCCACTCTGTGCCGGCTCCTCACCGACGGCAGCCCCTGCAACCACCCGAGGCTGCGCCACCCCGCTCGGCCCTGTGAGCGGCCGGCCGGGCAGGCGCACCGCAGCGGAGGAGGGTGGCGAGCCCGGGCTCCCAAGCCAGGAGGACGCCCGGCGTGTCCGGCGGCCCCTCCAGCTGTCTGCACACACGTGTGCCTCGCAGGCTGCGTGCATGCCCGCCTCGCCCCGACTGAGCCTTACACACATCCGCAGGGGCGCGTGCGTTTTCAGGCAAGCTCGATAGGAAAACAAGCTTATCATCGCGCCTGGCACTCAGCACATCCTGGAAGGAAGGAGGAGAAAGAAGCGAGAGAATGCACTTTGTAAAGTTAACTCGGTTTGTGCGAGTGGTTAAGGACGCGGGGAGGGACTCGAACCCGCGGAGAGCCGACCCGGCCGCCCGTCTCCAGGGCGCCCCGCCCCCTGCGGCATCTCGCCTACCGAGCCGCTGCGTGTTGCCCCGCCCCTCTGCCCAATTCGCCCCGCCCTCTGCGGCGCCCCGCCCCCGCCGGCGGCCGCTCGCCCTGCTTACCGCGGTGCATGCTGGGGCGGTCTCCGCGGCAACCCGGGCCTCCGGGCTGCGCCGAGGCGGGCGGGAGCGCGCGGCCCGGGCGGTAGCATGAGCCGGATTCCCGTCGCGTCCGCGCCTCTGCCGAGCCCCGAGTACTACGAGAGGGCGGGCCGCCTCCAGCGAGGGCTGCGGGACAGGTACGCCGCCGGGGCGGGGCGCGGCGGGGCGGGCCGGCGCCGCACGGCTGCCGCGGCGCCCCGTTTCTCTCCGCGCGTCCCCGCAGTCACCCGGCCCCGGCCGCCCTGGCCGAGCTGGACTGCGGCGTCCCGCGTCCCCGGCGTGGGGGCGACCCAGACGCGGGAGTGGGAGTTCTGCCTGTCACTCAACCTCCAGCCTCAGGGTTTCTCTAGGGCCTTGCCACACGCCCCTCCTCACTTTCCTCCGAGGTCGTCCCACCTTGCCGGCGCGCCGCGTCCAGATGGCGGGTTCCGGAACTCAGCCGGAGCGTGTGTCAGACGTGCCCCATTCAGATGCCCATGCTTGGTGGCTGGTTGGTTGGCTGGTCGGTTGGTTTGGGGGGGTGTGCTTGGGACTGGCTAGATTTCCAAAGAAGCGGTGAAATTTCCAGCCAGTGAAGTTCAGCTTCCGCAGAGTTCATGATGGCTTTGATTAACTCATGCAAGATGGGAGCCTAAAAACAGCTAGATCTAAAAATGCATGAAGAGAAAGAATTAGGAAGCAGTTGACTATAAATAACCACATGAAAGGTAAACTTGTTGGAACTCGTATTTAGCTGCCAAATTAATTGGAGTTAGAAATCTCATTAGTTGACAAGAAAGGAAATAGATTTTTGAATCTCTTGATAAACGAAACATTTAATGAGCATTAAAAGTTACACAATCATTCTCGTGAACAAGAGTGCTTTCTGTATTCCAAAATGACAGCAATACTGTAATTACATGTAAGGTAAAGGCAGAAGTAAGTGATTTTGAAGAGGAGTTATGTTCATCTTATGCTACATTTAATTTTTGTCAGTTATTTATAGAGCATCTACAACAGGCCTCCTTAATTGTTTGCACCCTATTTTATCTTCTTTTCCACGTCCTGTTTTCTTCCTGACATACTGGCACTCACCTATCAGGGACCTCTTCATCTCCAACTTAAAAAAAGAAAATTTCCCTGCCTCAACCCATCCCATAACTTCTGTACCCTTAGCATTCTCAAAGCACTCTCCGTGGGGGTTAAGCGACTTGCTCTTAATCTAGCTCAGTCTTCAGCACATAATAGAACACTGGTGGTGGAGCAGGTGCTTGATAAATATTTGTTGAATTCATGGAAGAAATCCCACAGTCAACCAGCTAGTGTCTAGGAGTCAAGTGCCCAAACTGCAACCCAAAACCCACTTATTTATTGCAAAGTGCTAACCCTGCAATTAAATCTGAATACTGAGATTCTAGTTTAGGAAAAAAAACTCATACATTAATATCTTTTGTCTTGAAAGAAAAACAGCATGTGTGCCATAGGTTCTCCACCATTAGTCTAGGAGCTGTGACTGCCTTATATAGAATGTTGTGGCCACATATTGTCACTAAATAATAACCATTTTCCAGTCCGCCAGGAGAAGTGGATCATATTGATATTTCCAACATGATATTGTCAGCATATCCCTGATAATTAAAGAAGAAGACATTGATGTGTGTTTCATTATAGTGCTTTTGGACTTATTGTCTGCACTGTTTGAAGAGTGGCTTAGTTATTCCAGGCCTTTAGTTATTGTGTCTCTTGGCCAAAGACCTGATCTTAAAATGTTACTGATTTAAGTAGTATTCTTTTTAAACTAGGTTAATTGTGAGTTATTCTTGCTTCCGGTACGAAGAACACCTGCCTGTTTATAGTCCTTATGGTACAATAACTGTGTGATGATTACCCACTTTATGTTTAACACTTATTGCTTTAATTATTAGGCAAGGTGAGGCTGTTGAAATTATATAAGAAATTCTAGTTAAATTTTATGGACTATTCGTGCTTCTGCATTGGGAGATTTGTTTTATTTTTTAAGTCAGTACAAATCTGTTGCTGTGTATATTCATTTTTCATTTTAAGAATCCATAACTAACTCTTATTAATGCATAGTACATACAAAATAGAGGCAAATAACTTTAGCTAGGGATAAAGCTGCAGTGAAAATGTAGAAACCTGGGTTCTAGTCTATGAGCAGTTGAGAGACCTTCATCAGATCATTTTGGCCTTTCTGAACCTTATTTCTTCCCCAGAAATGAGGGGACTTGACTAATATGTAAAGTAAGGTCATAGATTTTTTTTTTTCTTTATGAGAGCAGTAGGCCTTAAAGTTAAAAAAAATAGAAAGCTAATTTTGCAAAGCAGTGTATAAAGGACATCGTTGTATTGTGTTTGGATGTTTGGATGCACCTGTTTATTAAGATGGATCCTGGTGACCACACGGACCACTGCCTCCTAAAGTTCCATAATAGTCAAAGATGATTTATCAATCCAGAAACTTCTGGGGAATGGGAGATTTAAAACCAAAACAAGTGAAAAACCCTCTATCCTTCCTCAGCCCCTTGAGAGGAGATCATTGAAATGTTAGCTGGGCTAACATTGCATAGTAAGTGTCATGTTTTGAGCTTGGGTCATTGTAACTGTATCCTCACATAGATGTAGTTTTATAGTATGAATGTTTTCCTGTGTGTATAAAGTGTTTGCTCTGCATTGGGGTGAAAGTGAACTATTGAATCTTGAAGAATTTAATGGAGTGACTTGTAGTGTGTAGAGTGCCCACAAGTATGGTAGAAACACGTAAGTAGAATTGGCTCTTAGAATTATTGTATATAAAAACATCTCTTTTAAAAACCCATTAACCAGCCCAGTTTTTCAGTGCCAATATTGATTCAAAGTGAGATACCATAATAGTTTAGAGATTGACACAGATATTAGGAGTAAAGCTGAGGATAGTGGAGAATTGTGATATTGAGGCAAAAGCAGAGTAATAAATGCCTTAAAAAGAGAATCCTCAGCCATCTCAGGAGCACCCAGCTGTGTCAGACTTGCTGTGGTCCTGATGAAGGAGTGCAGGTGACTGAAAACATGGACTGTGGAAGCATCCAGGGCAGGGTGTTTGAAAGGTTCTGAAATAGAGATTTAATATGTATGGCAGAAGAGGCTTTCCCGCAGTAAGCCTGCTTTTTTCACTGGGGTAAATACCAGCTTTTAAGTCTCACATCTGAAACAGATTGAAGAACTGAGAGTGCTGCACCGTGGATGAGGAGGTTAGAAAATGGGCTGGTGGTGAAGAGTTGACAAGATTAGTGCCACTTTGCCTGGAATAGAGGGCCACGGGGTGTTTGTAATCGTTCGTGTGTGAAGTAAGTGTTCTTTATAGAGAGGAAATGTGATCAGTAGGCATCTGCATGTACAGAAGACAGAACAGGAATGAAGAACTTTTGCATTTGTTATTAAGAAGAACTTGTTGCTTGGGAAGGGATGGAGTTCCAGAGACTTTGATCCTTTTTAAGTAAATGTGATAGATTAATTTTAAAAATTATTTCAAAATAAGTTCAAGCTTTAGAAAAGTCATAAATGGGGGACAAAGACCTCCGATATCCCCAGATTCCTCAACTACAACTGTTTTATTACATTTTCATTTTTTCTGTCTACTGACACCCTTAATCTTTTCTGACCCATGTGAAAATCACAGACAGGGTACCCCTTTACTTCTAAAATCTCCAGTGAGTAGTTGTTATGGTTTGTGTCTAGATGTCCCCCCAAAGCCTCATGTGGTAAGAGATAGCTGGATCTAGAGTGTGTGATTACTAAATTGATCCATTGATCGGTTTGGCGTCGTTCTGCTGGGATCAAGGATGTGAGACTGAGATTGGGGGTGGGAGTGCGGGCCGCCCTGGAGACAGGTAGACTAGTTAAAAGATACAGGAAGAGGCTAATTAGCTGCTTGTTTGCATTGCTTATTTGCATACATTCCTTGCATTTCCTGACTTGACTTTGCTGGGGGGAGGGGGCCCTGGCTGCCGGTCTGCGATGCCGGCCCTGCCTCTGCCATGCCGCCCTGCCTCGGACCCAGCGGACTATAGACTGAAACCTCTGCAGACTGTGAGCTAATAAACCTTTCTTCCCCTAACTTTGGGTGTCGAGTATTCTGTCCCAACAACGAGAGAAAAGTAACTAAAACAGTAGCCCCATCAGACAAGGACACTCTCACACACCATGTCTTACGGCCCTCCCAGTTAGGGTTCCGTCTTGGTGTGCCTGTCCACAGACCGCTGTCACATCTCACCAACTGTCCTTACTGTGTCCCTTTTTCTTGCTGGCCAGGGTCTCATCTGGGAATGCAGATTCCACTTTATGTACCTTAGTGTCCCCAGACTGGATCGGTTCCTCAGGCTCACCATTTCTTTCACGCTCCTGACAGTCTCTAGAGTTCAGCACTCATTCTGGAGGGTCCTTCTCTTGGTTCCTCCAGAGCAGACTCCAGTCATGCATTCCTGGCAGGAATACTACGGAAATGAAGCAGTGTGTTGGGGCAAAGTCTTTCTGTGTCCGCAGCTTAGTGACAAGTTGCTCACACTGTCCAGTCTTCATGAACTAAGCACCCAACTGAGTACAAACCTTTGAAGGAGAAAAAATGACTGATAAAAATTTCTAATGTGGAAGCAAGTATACCATGTTTCCTTCATTTCTACTCTGAGTTCGCTGTTATTAATGAAAAAGTAAACATTTGTGAGAAGCTGTCATTAAAAATGTGTTTTTATCATTCTTTTTCCTTTTTAACATAGACATGCCCCAGCTGAAGAATAGGTTGTGTTCCCCAACCAAAGGTTCTGTGTTTGGTGCTGGACTCCATTTACCCATCAAAAGAATTTTGGATAAATGGAAATTTCCATTTAATATTATGCTAACAACAGAAACTTATTTAACATGTAATACAGCTTCTGCGTAATTTGGGGAATTGTTTTTTTGTCAGTCCTGGGACTTGAACCCAGGGCCTTAGTACTGGGCTACATCCCCAGCCCTTCTTACTTTTCTTTCAGGACAGTATTGCTGAGTTACCCAGACTAGACTTGAGCCTGCAGTCCACCTGCTTCGGCTTCCCAGAGTGTTGGAATTACAGGAGTGACCACTCTGCCCCAGCGGGATAATTTTTTTTAAGGAAAAAAATGTGAAGAAAACAAATAAAAAATGAAGAGTTCCCACCCAAAGGGAACATGGTGCCAGCCAGCCCCTTTCCTGAAAGAGTTCAGCTTTTGATCACCCTCTGCCAGGATCCTTGTCTTTGTTTCATGGTCCTTTTTTAGCATGCTTTGCCCAGAAACGGTGTGGCTTCTCTTCCGGCCTGTAGTTAACGTTGGCCTAGGACAGCAGTTGTCTTCAGCGGGGTGAGCTGATGCTGAGTGGCGCGGCAGATGAAGCCCCTGTGGGTGCTTCCCGCGCACAGCCCTGCCCCCTCTCCTGCTCCTGGCTGCCGTTGCTCCCCTAACCTCTTCAGTCCTTGGGGCTGGACATTCTTTCCCACCCAACAGGTCTCCTTTGGCATACTGTCAGCACTCTCCTGGCATCACAGGTCGCTCCTGGGGTAGGGCGGCATCTCAGAGTTACACAGGGGAGTCGGGGTGTGAGGAGACCTGACCTCCGTCCGCTGTGAGTGAGGCCAGTTCCAGCTGTGGTTCCCAGAGGCCTCTTCCCAGCTCTGCCGCCTGGCTGTGCCCAGTCTGCAGGCTAGCATGCCTGTGGGGGAGCGGAGTACACAGGTCCAGTGCTTGGAGAAGCCGGCCCTGTCATACGTTACAGATTTATCTTGCTTTCGTCTCGCCTCCCCTGAAGTGTCACCTGCGGCTTGTTCACCGCGTTAGTCTCCAGGCCCAGAGAGACCTGGCTCGTCAAAGAAATGCCTGCTGAGTGATGAAGCTGTGTCCCAGCTTTTCCTGCTGCGTCTCCCCTCGCCTGGAGAATCTTGGGGCTTTCACCTCCTGTTGGCGTCCGTTTTGTTTTTGGACTTCTTAGCGACTGGCATTTTTGTGTCTTTGTTTCAAACACGTGTGGCGTTTTCTGCTCAGCCTAGAGAAGCAGTCTCACCGAGGTGCGATTTTGATCGCTGGGCGTGGTGGTGCATGCCTGTAATCCCAGCACTCAGGAGGCTGAGGGAGGGGGATTGTGGTGAGTCCCAGGCCAGCCTGGCTACACAGCGAGACACTGCCTCAAGAAAACCAAAACAAAAAAAGATGTGATTTTTGAAAGAAATCGTGGTCTAAATTCATCAGTTTATGATGATGATTTGTAAGCTATTTCTTTGTGGATTACAGTGAGAAGAAGAGGCAGGACCTGGAAGAGAGACTCTGTGAGCATAATCAGTCTGACGCATACAGGTGAGCGGGACGGTGGTGACGGCTTTCAAGGCAGTTCTCGTGTGCGAATCAGATTTAGAACCTAATAAGCCCTAAAGTTTGTGGTTGGAGTATTTTTACCCTTATTTCTAATATGTAATAATTTCAGTTGACTGCTGCAATCTAATATAATTATCAAGAAAATTTTTTGCATTATTTTAGGAATATGTTTGCTCAAATATTTAAATTAAAGCAGTTTCTGTGATGATTAAGGCATATGATAACATAGTTGATCTTTCAGCAGACTGCTGTAGGCAAGGTACCTGGTGTCTGATTTGTTCACCCATACATGAGAGTGACTATTAAATTATTATAATCATGGATACTGTATATGTTATCCTTTCTAAGTTACTCGCTATGGTATTAAGAACAGATTTTAATTCTTAATTTCTGTTTTATTAAAACTGAACTTCATTCTTTTTTTTCTTTCTTTTTTTTTTAAATTTTTAACCAAGAACATGTATTGGTACATTTTACATACAATGGTCACATTCATCACATTTATTTTGTACCCGTACATGATGCATCTTGGTTCTCCCCCCTCTTCCCTATCTCTCCCCTCCCTCCCTATTTACAGCAGTTTATTCATAATTTTCTATATTTTCCCCTTCCCTTTTCTTTCCTTTGTTGCCTTTCTGCTTTTCACCCTTCTTTCTTTCTAGTACTCCTCTCCTTTGTATATTATCTTCTTTTTATATAATATTTATTACACCTCTTTGTCCTTGTTTACAGTTATGGTTTCTCATATCAGAGAAACAATTTCAATGTGTACTCACGAGTGTCTGATTTATTTCACTTAAAAGTATGTTCTCAAGGAATATCCATTTATGTACAAATGACTCCAGTTTATCCTCTTTTATGGCAGTGCAGTACTCCATTGTGTAGAAAGACCACATTTTCTTTAGCCATTCATTGGTTGTTGGGCATTTAGGTTGTTTCCAAGACTTAGCTATTACAAATTGTGTTGCTGTGAACATGGTGGTGCATACATCCCTGTGGTATGACAATTTTAATTCTTCTGGGAAGATCCCCAGTAGGGGAATAGCTGGGTCAAATGGAACCTCCAGTTGTAGTTTTTTGAGGAATCTCCATATTGATTTCCACAGTGGCTGGACCAGTCTACATTCCCACCAACAGTGGAGGAGAGTTCCTTTTTCCCCACAGCCCCTCCAGCATTTGTTATTGGTCGATTTTTCCACCCTGAACGCGCCCAATTTCGTCTGAACTTCATTCTTAAGATAAGGGTCAGACGTTACCTCTGACATTCATAGGAAGACATTCTGGATATGACAGCGTTAAATTTGTGATTTGTGCATGGCACACACTAAGAGTGAGAAGTAAAAACACTCCAGAGAGAAAAAAGAGACAAGAATACTGTAAAACCAAATCGCCCATTAAGTCTGTTTGTTTCTTCATCTTCAAAACTATCCTTTAGTTTTAAGATGAGTGTTCCCTCCAAGGTTTCCAGTCAAGGTGGAAGCCATATGCCCTTGCAGCTCCAAAAGGGACAAGAGACAGCGGTCTTAAGGGTGCCCTGGCCTCGGGACGAGCCCGAGTGGAGAGGTCCTTGGCAGCTGCTGTTTTGCCACCCATCGGGGACAGGGCTGGGATGGGTGTGGACTTCATGAGGCCGGTTCTTGGGCAGCTTCTTGTACCTTGAAATCCAAGCTTACTAAATGGCCGCCTCCACCTGGTTCCCTGAGAAAGCAGCACCGGCGTCTGGGTTTGTGTTGGTGGTGGTTGATTGGTGGAGCTGCTCACCCAGCTGGAGAGCAAAGCTGGGAAGAAGGAAGTGACCTCCCCGGAGGAGCAGGGGTGACTGCCCTCCTTTTCTGCTGAGCACCCCCACCTGTTGTATCGGTGGCCTGGTGGAGTGAGCTCCTTCTTGCACCCGGGCATTCGTTCCCTGCTGCTGACTGTGGGAGACCACTGGAAGGGCAGGAGATGGTGGGGAGCTAAGACTGCTGCTGCCAGTCTGCTGCAGTGGTGGCTGGTGGCAGGGAATGGAAGGGGCCCTGGAGGTGCCCCCCACTGCGGCCCACTGCAGCTCATTATTACCACCTGTTTCCACCCTCCTCTTCAAGTTCTGTGTTGCCCGAAACTCCAGTTTTCAGCACAGCAACTCTTTTGGGTATAGCACATAAGCACATAGGCTCTGTTGGCATGTGCCTAGCTTCCATCTAAGACTCAGCAGCTTTCAGCCACGTTGGCTTGTGGCAGTTGCTTCAGTGGGGAATAATGATAGTTATGGACAAGCACACAATGAATTATGCATACAGAGCCTTCAAGCAGTGTCTGACCCAAAGGAAGGGTTAAGAACTTACTAAGAGTAGTAGTTTTATCAGTATCCTTGCTATTATTCTTATTTATTGCCTTTGGACTCTCTGACACAGTTTCTGCTGCCCAGAAAGTTTTCCCCTCCTCTCTTTTTTCTTGTTTTCCCCAATTTTTTTTCACTTTTATCTATCTTTCAGGTCTCTGCTCAAAAATCATTTCCCCTGGGAAGGTCCCTGCTTCCACTTCACCAGGTTGGGTGCCTGGCCTGTGAAAGTGCCTGGCCCTCACCACTCTGTAGTTACTTAGTTGACTGTTGGTTTTCCCTGTAGACTGTATCAGATTGGCTTTTATACTTGGAGGGCTGAGCGTGTGGGTGATTGCATGACCCGGTGGATGGCTGCCTTGTGTGACCAGCTTTGCAGGTTAGTGGGTGGAAAACAGAGCTAGAATGTAGGTGGAGAAGGCTTGGTTTCTCTGGTACCTGCTCCAGGCAGACAGTGGGCACCAGCTTTGCTAAGAGCCTTGGTGTGAAAGACCCTATGTTAGGTTTATCTCCATTTCTCTCATTTGTGTCCAGAATGCAGACATGGGCAAAACAAAAAACAGTCATAAGTTGTTATTCAGAAGGAAGAATGGTAACAGGTAACCACAGTCAAAGCACATCATTACTACCACAATAGTTTCCTGAAAATTGTTGGCCCAGGGTTAAAGGTTTAAGGTCTGTTGGTAATTAGTGTTGAAAATCTCCATCATCTTTGCAATCTGTATTTTGAGGTGAATGTTTGTGGCTTTTAAAACTCATTTTTCTTGGTGAAAGTATGTTAGATAATTTATTAGCCAGCAGTGTGAATACTGTGTAACAGGTACTCTTTTCTGATTTGGGTACTTGTGAAGAAGAGTTGGATTGGCAGTGCTGGTGCCCGAGGAGCAGAGGAACCCTTGCAGCTGTCTAGTTTGTCCTTTGATGCTGCACTTTGGATAAGAGTCTCTGGCAGGTTTCTCACAGTTTGAGCAAAGTCCATACATTCTTATAAAAATACTTTAACAATATGGTTGTTGTAATGTCTAAAAAGTATTTTTATAAAATGAGAACTTTTTCGATATTTTCAATTTGAAAATTTCCTAGTTGTGTGGATTATCATTTATAGTTTTGTCCTCTTTCCGTATGAGCAAGTAACTTTGAAGTTGCCATATAAGAAAATGCCAATGGGCTATGCATCTGAATGTGGCTACATACATGCCGCTCAGGAAAACACATTTTCTTTTGAGAAATAAATCCATACAAATCTTTACCATGTGAGTATTACCGTGTGATCTTATACAAGTTTCTCAAAAGTGTTCTGCCATGATGTAACCCATGTGGCACCTCAGCGATGCCAATTAATTTCTCTCTCTGAAAATGTCCTTTGGGTTTTAGTGCTTTGGGTAAAATATGTTAGATTTCATTGTCTCATTAACAATTTTGTTAAAGAAAATTCTCCTTAGGTTTGGCAAGGATTAACTCCATTGTTTAAAACTCTGCTTTTATTTTTTTTCTAGAAGTAAAGTGAAATATGTAAAACTAAAGAAATACCTGAAGGAAATATGTGAATCTGAAAAGAGGGCTCATACTCGAAACCAAGAATATTTAAAGCAATTCGAGCATGTCCAAGCTCTCGTCGGACGCTTTACCACAAGTACAGAGAAGCTTCAGGAGCTGAAGGTGACACCTTATAATGGACTATGTTTTTTAAGTCTGTTTTCAGCAGAGTGACAGTCATGAAGGTTCAGCTGGTTGGATGTAGGATTAAGTATGAGCTTTCTCTTGAATTACTCTGTGGCCAGTTTTGATCAGAGAACTTGAAATTGCATTTCCTGACAGTGCCGCCACATCTGAGGAGTTAGTGGAGCATCTGTGAACCAGGAAAGATGGTTGGCCAGCGCCAGGTGCAGGGTCTGCCGCCTGGTGTTTGTTGGAGTGATCAACTTTGAGTAGCAGTGGAGTTTGCTCTAGTAAATGCTTTCTTCTTGATAGGGTCCTTTTTCTGTGGCCTTGGCTCTTCCCTTCTGGTCCAACAGTACGTGGGGGAGTGCCGAGGATGGAAGTGGTCCTGGGAGTTCACCCTCATGCTCCTGGGCTGTGCAGCCACCTGCTGCTCCACAAGTCAGGGCTGTTGGCCAGTTAACCTGCTGAGTGCTGGGTGCAGGAGGAGTTGGCATCAGTAACCCCTGCCATTTTGTTCACTCAGTTTTCCCCTAGCCTAGTTTTATTGAGAAAAGTTCAACTATACAGGAAAATTAAAAGACTTATTATTAAGACTGCTTCCCTCTTCTCCACTTAGAGGCAGTGCTTATAAGTGCTTTGCTATATTTGCTTAGTGTGTGCATGCAAGTCTGCTTCATGTATCGACGCTTCTGTACTAAGCACTTGAGCATGAGCTCCTGAATACCAGGTAGTCTCCTACATGATCCAGATCGAGATCATAATGCGGTTATCGCACCCAAGAAAAGTAGTAGCAATTCTACAGTATCATTAAACAGCCAGTTTGTATCAGTTGGCTCTTTTGTTGCAAGGACATACTGCTGACATCCATAATTTAAAGGAGGAAGTGGTTTATTTGTCTCACATTTCAGAGGTTTCAGTGCTTGGTCAGCTGGCTCCAAGGCAGGAATGTCACGGCAGAAGGATGTGGCAGAGCAGAACTGCTCAGCTCATGGTCTTTTGGGAAGCAGAGCAGGGAAACAGCACCAACAGAGACGAAGGGGCCACGGACCACTCTTCATACCCATGGTTATGCCTCCATGACCCACCCAGACACACCCAGAAGTGTGCCTTACTGATCCCCTAGGTGGCCTCCAAGCCAGTCAAGTCAACAGTTAGGTTTAACCAGTACAGAGCCCCTACTCAGATCTCCCCAGTTCTCCCAAAGGGTATCTTCTATTTCCAGACCACGAGCCCACTAGGGTTCACATATTTCTTATTTTTTTGTGTTGGTAGCTGTTGTGCCTTAAGTCTCTTTTAATCTGTTTTCATCTCCTGCTGCTCTTCTTCTTCCCCATGACACCGGGATTTTGCAGGCGGAGGCCAGTTGTGACCCTTCTGAGTTTGAGGTCCCTTTTACTGATGCAGCACCTCTGTATTTCCTGTAAACTAGAAATGCAGTTAAGCCAGCACTGCCCGGCGAGCTCTCCAGTGATGTAGATGTCTTGTAGCTTTGCTGACGCATCTTTCGCTGCAGCTGCTATTGAGCCCCCAAAATGTGGCTGTGACATTGAGGACTATGTTGTCCTTCTGTTAATTTTGAAGGAGATAATCACAGCTGAGGTTCCACTTCCGCTGCCCCCCGACTCAGGAGCCCGTGCTGTCGGGCCCTGCCTGAGTGAGCCCCTTGTTACAATGGTGATCTCTAGATGTCTGTTATGCTACTGTGCCCCCCGACCTTTAAATTAGCAAATAACCCATGGAGTGATAGTTTGGCATTGCTGAAACACTGTTCCTCACTAATGTTCTACTGATGGTTCTGGGATCCTTTGATGAGCCTTGTCTGAATCAGTTATTACAGTGGAGATTGTGAAATGATGATTTTCTGTTTTGCGTCCTGACTTTCTTCTATAACAAAGGACATTTTCTTCCCTTCCCCTCCTTCTCTCTTTTTTTAAATATCACAGTGGATTTAATTTTTATTTATTCAGTATGTCGTCAGTTGTAGTATTTTTTGTTGTTCCTACTTTTCAAGCTTGGCCAGTGAGAGTCTCTATCTTTTAGGGTGCTGGGAATTGAACCTGGGCATTGTGTATGCTGAGCATGTGCTGTACCACTGAGTGATACCCCAGCCATTGGGAATTGTCTTAGTTACTTCCTTGTTGCTAGGACAAAATACCTGGCACCCACAAGTTACAGGAGGAGAGTTTTATTTCAGCTCACAGTTTGTAGATGTTACAGCACATACTCGGCTGATTCCAAGACAGGGCAGCATGGCAGAGGGGCAGCAGAGGAGAAACAGTCCATGGTGTGGCAGGCAGGAAGCAGCAACAGCTTCCCTCTTTCCCTTTATATTCCATCCAGGCTATAAACCTATTAGTTGGAGCCACCCACATCCAGGTTGGGCCTTCCCATTACCCACATCCAGAACTACCTTAAACCAATCAGTGGACTAATTTAATTATCACACACCCTTAATCCATATTTACACACCCTAGACCCAGCCACCTCTGAAAAGCCCCAACTATAAGCACACAAGGCTTTGGGGGGCATCTAAATACAAGCCATAACAGGAGGCTCTTTAGATTGACTCCTGTGTCCTTTTGTCATGACCCCATTCATTCTGAGCCTTTTTTGCTTTTCTGCATAAGATGTTCTAGGCTTGTGTCCCTGCCTCAGCCGTGGAATTAGCCTTTCACCTCAGATCTATGGTTGCTTCCATTGTGGAGGGATACTGAGAAGCTGAGGGTTAGCTGTGCTCAAACTGTAGCAAGTTTTGGGTACAGCACTCTAGTTCTGTCTCTTAGTAGTGTTTAAGTAGAATGCCTGGAGTTCAAGAGCAGTTGTTGCTATGTATGTTATAAACCACTGTTCAGACCTTTCACAGAGAAAATACAAGTGGCAGACAAAGCATAGATTTTGCTTGAGGAAATACTAGAAAATTTCCTCTTACTTTCATATTCAGGCTTTATTTAATTACTGGTTTCTTATAACCAAATGTGAGAGCAAGTAATTTGAAAGGAAGAATCATCCTTTATAATACTTTTCTATTGAGAGCATTTATTATGTATAATAGAATATGTTTTTAAAAATTTACATATTCAGCTATGAACACATATCATCATAGGGGATCATTTTAAAGAAAAGAATAACCGTGTTTGTAGAAATATTATCCATATATATGGTTCAAACATTACGTAAATGTTGCTTTTTAAAATTTTGCATAAGAAATACCTCTTAAAAGCAACCTGCTGATAGCATACATTATGGCTTGTGTCTAGATGTGCCCCCTAAAGCCTCATTCACTCATAGGTGGGGCTTTCTCAGAGGTGGCTGGATCTAGAGCGTGTGATTGATTCATGGTGCAGTGCTAGGATTAAGGGTGCTGGGATTAAGGGTATGTGATTACCAGATTAGTCCATTGATTGGTTTGGCAGTATGCTAAACCAGGTAGCCTACACAGAACATAAAAGGGCCAGAAAGAAGCTGCTGTGGTCTGTTGTCTGCTCTGCTATCTTCTGCCCATCATGAACTCTTTCTTCTCTGCCAGGCCCCTCTGCCATGCCGCCCTGCCTTGGAGCTATGGACTGAAACCTGTGCAGATCGTGAGCCAAGTAAACCTTTCCTCCTTTGACTCTGAGTGTCAGGTATTTTGTCTCAGCAACGAGAAAAGTAACTGAAACAGCATAGAAGAGCAGATCAGGTAGCTACAGTGGGAAAAACGTGAACGGCACGAAGAACTGTCCTGTTGCAGCCACTCCAAGTCTTCAGTCGCGCACTTGCTGTGTGCCCACAAGCCCATACCACAGCGTCAGAGCCCAGGCAGTCACGCAGGGTTCAGCAGGGTTCCGCATGGGGAAGTTGGTCTTTCTGCTGTTTCCTCTTGTGCCAAGTCCAGTGGGGCCTTAGGTGTGACAGAATCACTCTGTCCTCATAGTGCTTCCCCATTCAGGTGTCTCAGTTTTGCCTCTTGTGTTGCCTGACGCCAAGCAAATCTCAGGACAGAGGTGTCCACAGGATATCCTGTTTCCCTCAGGTGGAGCACAGTTTCTACAGACAAGCTGCAGGTTGGCGGGAGACTACAAAGTGAGTAAATCCCCAGTGCCCCCCAGGCCCCCCCCCCAAAAAAAAATGAGTGAAAGTGAAGCAATGTGGGAGAAGTGGGATTCTGCCCAAACTGTACTGAGTAGGTCTTTTCCTCCGGGGACATGGGTTAGGCCCATCTTATTATGTACGTACTGTTAAAATCTTTTAAGATGGACTCAAAGCTAAACCAGAGTTTCAACTGATTTTATGATTATACTGTGTTATTTGGAGGCTGAAGATAATTTTTAGGGCTTTTTAAAGATACTGATCTGTTGTGTAGTTTTGAAAATATAGTATTAGGGCCGCATTGCCACTGGTCAGGTTGGTGAAGAAGCAGATAAACTCAGTGCTGAGCGTAAACATGAGTGTGCACTCTGTGAGGAGCATGGCCCCTCTCTCACTCTGCTCCCTGCTCCTGGCTTTGTTGCTTTCAGAGGGGTCCCAGCCCCAGCTAGTCCTCACTTAGAGCCTTTTTTCCCAGATGCCCTTTGTCTTGTCTCAGATCGGGTTCTCCCCAGAGCAGACCTGGAGACAGGGATTTGGCCGTAAGAGGCTCACCTGGGAGAGGAAGGGGCACCAGGGGGCCAGACGAAGTGAGGGGGAGGAAGGCATGGCAGGTATCACCAAGACACCTTCAGCAGCTGGGCATTCACACCTCACTGCACAGGGGAGCTCTGGTGAGTGGTTGGGAGTGTCTGGGATGTGTACACTGGGCACCGCCTGATGCTACAGTCGGTGGGGTTTGCCAGGTCTCTCATGGCTGGAGCAGCTCCCCGGTTCTGAGGAGCCTTAGGCACAGAGACCTTGGTACTGGAACTCGAGCACCCAGAGTGATGCGGGACAGGTGTAGAGCGCCACCAGCATCTGTATAGCCTCCCTCGCAGCAGCAATGCCGGGCACGAGGTCCCCACACTGGACATCTCGTCACCTGGTTATGTCTCGGCCAGAAGTGCTGGCCGATGCTTTTCAGACAAAGGCCAAAGCCTGGTCTCTGCTTTAACCGTATAAATGTGCCCCTCACACACATGCACATGCATGTGTGCACTGTCACACACAGACAGACATGCACATTTGCTCCCTTCCTTCTTTTTCTGTCCTATCCCATCCACTTTCTCCATCTGCATCTGTCCCTCCTGTCTCCTGCTTCCCTATTCCTGGCTTCCTGCCTTTGCCTGTCCCCAACTCCCATCTTTATCCCCTAGAGTCTTTATCTCTCCCACCCCTTATCTTCCCATTCCTGTTCTCCATCTTCCTCTCCTGCACATGTGCACTCCTCACGCTCACTTGCTCACTCATATGCACCCACAGTACTTGAGACCTGCTGAACAATTTGCATTTCCTCCGAAGCTCCACATTATCTCATCCCTCCTTCTGCCAGAAGGCCTCCTCCCCTGTCCTGCTTTAGATCCGTGTCACATTAGCTTGGGAAGCACTTCCTGTGTGAGATTGGAACTGTTTACATGTCTGTTTTCCCTCTTCACTGTCCTCTCCTTGTCTTCCAATCTCAGTGCTCTTAGTGTGACCCAAAACATGGCCCACAGTAAGCACTCAGGAAGCCCTGAGACCCTCCCTTGGCTGACAATTAATTCTTCCATATTTTTTGTCTCATCTCTGATAGACCATGAACAACTATGTGAGCGCTAACATGGTATTGATCATACCCTATGTCAGTGATAATAAACAGCCCACTGTGGCACACATGCTGTAGGTTCTTCGCCATGCCCTACATTATACCTTCACAGGAAGCATTTGGGTTTAATAGCAGAGGCATTCTGAAAATATAATAAATATGTCATTATTTAAAGATTTATTCTCCTTAGAAAGTCTGTCATTAGGTTATAAGGGAATATGATTTGAGAACAAATATTTTGATCTCTCATTCACATCTGTAGTAAGCATTTTGACAGACACTTTGGGCAGGGCATGACCTTCGTGCTGCTGAAGGACAAAATCTGTAGCAAAGCCCTTTTTATCCACCTGAGTGCCTTACTCATTAGTATGTATTGGTTGAATAAATAAATGTTCTCCATACTTTTGATTAAAGTTCACCATGTAGGAGGAAACATGTATATTGGAAAAAATAGGGGAAGAGAAAACAGAAGAGATTCTGAGTTTCATGTTTTATATCCACCTGGGAATCAAACCAGACAATTCATGTGACTCTGTACCCATTTCTTCAACTATAAGACAAGGAAGCAAGGCCAGCTGACCTTCAGTGTCTGTTCATTTCAACTGATTGCCTGTTTGTGACAGAGGGCCTGCTGTGCAATCCCAGCACCAGGGCAATAAGGAAGCTTGCAAAGAAAAAGATAGTGGCAGCATGGTCAGGACAACCACAGTGTGACAGAAAGGGACACTGAGGGTGTGAGCAGGAGGATGCAGAGGAAGCAAGCGTGACAGAACACAAGGAGGGAGACCTGAGCCATCTGCAGGTACCTCCAGCTTCCCTTCCCATGACCCCAGCTCCTTGTTAATAGATTTCAGTGATTACGTTGAAACAGCATGCCTGTGTGTACTGAGGAAGTGAGTAGGAAGGTCCCTTCAGTTTGGTTGCACAGCATCAAACCAGTGCCGTGAAGCAGATCGGTAACATCCAGATGCTTGGACTCATGCCCTTGGTTTATCACCCAAGACCAGATTTCCCAGTTTGGAGCAGAGGATGAGGGGATTATTCTAGAGCAGCTCTGGACCAGGCCATGCCGCTGAGTTATGTAGTCCCTGACTGACAAGTCTAGGCCAACAGCAGGGAGAAAACAGGGATGGGCACCTGCTCTGGAGGGAAGGGGTGCATTCTAAGCCCTGATGTGGAAGTAGAAGAAACACTGGAGGCCTGACGGGAGGAGTAATCAGGAGCAAAACGCGAAAGGCTGACTGGTGGAGGTGGAGATGCAAATGAAGACATGTACTCTGACACTGAATTATATATTTTTAGCTGGGACAGTCTTGGAAAGATTCATCTATACAGTATTTTATAAACTTTAAAAAAGCTTTTAAAAGTAACTGAATCCTTTGCCTAAATGCATTTGGAGGGGAAGTGGAACTAGGGAGATTCGGGGAGCCACAGAACACAGCTGAAGGCCCCTGCTTATCCACATTCAGGAGGTAGATTTGGTGGCTGATGACCCAGGATAACCCAGTGTCATGCGTAAAAATGAAAGGCGAAGAGGAAAACCCTTTTGGGTGTCGATCCATCATCCCAGGTGACGTGGAGTTAAGAGTTCGTGTTGGTCATCGATTTGTCAGAGCACCATTCTGATTTGAAAATGTAGTGTAGGTTTCTTTGCACCAGTAATTTTGGGAAAGAGACCGAAAGTTCAGTAACTTTCTCAGGTGTGTTGAGAACAACTTAAACAGAGCTCTTGAAGAAGATACCTTTCTTATTATTCTTCAGAAGGCCCCTGTGCAGTTTTCACTTCCGTTTTGCCTCAGCAAAATGAATTGAATAAAACTCTCATGCTTTCTTGAGAAAGTGTTCTGTCTTTGGAAGGCATGGCTCTGAAATGACCCCATGGTGAGAAGGTCAGGGACAGTGCCCACTGATCGTGAGAGAGAAAACATTTGTAGTTGCAGGAAAAAAAGAATTTTTGTTTAACCTCTAACTATGTATTATAATCCATCTCCTATTGTTTTTTAAAGATAATTTCCCGTGGAATCTGTAAAGTATGCTGTTTAAAGCCTTTAGAATTAAAAATTAAATATCTCTAAATTCAAAAGACAAGATATAGAATAGAGAGATATAAATTGAGTTTTCATAATTGCCTTTTTCATCTTTTCTATTTTATTTTGTCGTTTGTATCATGGCCTTGTAAAACTTTTAAGTTTCTATTTAGATCATTTCTGCCCTCCATCCTGTTCATGGCTTTCTGCTACAGGAAAAATGCATCCCTGTTATTAAAATATGGGGCAGCATATAACACCTTTTAAAATATTTGGAGGGAAACAAATCAGTTTTGGTTATTATTGCCATTGCATTTTGTGTCAAAACAAACACAGGCCTGTGTCATGTGCAAGCCAAGAACTAAGGAAACAGCTTCCTAAATTAATGATCTTGTAGGTGTGTTTTTTGTTGCAGTGCATAACTGCTTCATTCAGAAAATGTTTTAATACTGTACTTCTCCATGATGGACCAAAATCATTGACTTTTTAAGGCTTTGATTACTAATGTACCGAATTAAAGTGCTTCTTATGCATTGCCTTTAAGAAAAAGGTCATTTTGTGATTAAAGCTCTTTCATCAATTATAGTGGGGTAATGATCCAGGCATCTTTATATAGTTTTTAGTTCCAAAGTAAACTTTGGTAATGACTGTCTACCGTGTATTTTTACTTCTACAAAATGCAGTTGCTTTAAATTGGTGATCTAGCAGATAATACACTCAATTGCTGTGTCTATTAGGATGATGATGTTATATAGATATCGCATAAATAAATCAGTAAGATTGATCTTTTTCCTTTGTTTAGGACAAAACTTTTAAAAGAAAACACTAGTATTTTACTTTCATGTTCAGGTAACTGGATTTTCACAGTAACTTAATGATTGTCAAACTATATCATATATATATTTATATCAAAATTTTGTTCTAAAATAGGTGAAACACTAAAAAAAAAATCCATCAAAACTTGCTGAGGGTTGGGAATTTAGCTCAGTGGTAGAGCACTTGCCCAGTGAGCACAAGGTGCTGAGTTTGATCCCCAGCAACACACATACAAAAAAAGGTATATCTAACAGTTTATAGAATTCAGCTTTTGCTGTGTGTTATTTATGAAACTGTCTAGGGTAAGTCGAATGTCTTGGCAACAGCAGCTTTTACTTTCTCCGTCACTGTTCCTTTTCTGTTGTAAAGGCTGCAGGATATGGATAGTTTCTAGTTGTAATGATGTCTTCCACAAAATCAAACTTTGTTTATATTTAGATTGAGTATGAGACTCGAATTAAGAAGATGCAGCTACTCTCAAAAGATAGCCATGGAATAGAAGGTGAACTGAAAGATGAAGGCAGAGAAAAGGTAACACATTAAAATGATAAACTTCCTGTTTGCAAATGATTTCTAGAATGTTCATATTTTAAAATATTTAATAAAATCACCTTATTATAAAGATCATTTTGATTAAACCTTAAGTGATTAAAGATTTTTGTTAACAGAATATTGCTTTAATGTCTAATTAAATTTGCTGAAAGGCAGTCACTTTGGGGTTAAGATACAGACTCCATAGGAAAACCTCAGTGTTGTTAGCAGGAAAAACTGTGTTTTTCTAAATAAGGCTTTGTGGCTACTTTTTGTCCTGCTTTGAGCAATGTTTCAAATGAAAAGTAAACAAAATGTGGCATTTGGATTCTTTCCTTTCTGTGTATTGTACATTTTAACCTTTTCACAGAGAAAGTGGAAAGAAAGATTGCATATCTATGCAATAGACAAAAAAACTGGCAAGAAATACTTAAATAAATTCTGCTATATATCTGCTGTAATGCAGGCTTCTAATCCTCCCATCTATCTCCATATAAATGATTCTGCTCGAGACCGTAGATGTTTTCTTCACTAAAAGCAGTAAAGCTCTTTTAGATGAAATGTCTAAAAACATCTTGTAATAACTTGGAGCATGCTGGCAAGAGTAGTCACTTGTGACTATGTGTGAAACCCCCTCAGCCAGTCGATATTGTAATAAGCAGAAATGTTCGCATCACTCCATTATTCAGAAAAGCCAGCAGCGTGCTTGTTCCTTAGGCTGCAGCATTCATTAAGAAAAGCTTACTGGGCTGAAAGCTGGGAACCGATGATAACAGGATATGATTTTCATATTTAATGCTTTCCTTGGAAGAGTGTGTGTGCTACAGATTGATAGAAGAATCAACTGCTACTTTACTGAAAGACTTTCAGGTTTGCCCTATAGCTACCGATGGAATCATTCAGCCAAGAAATTAACTTTTTCTCCTTTTACCTGCTTTATATATCTGCTAAGCAGGCTGCCTGGCTGCCAGTAAATGTTATTATGCAGTTAACTATTTGGTATTTAAGACTCTTATCAGAAAAGAAACAGAGGCCACACTATTTTGTTTTTATAGTAGGAGGAAGGTTTTAGTTTTTCTTTCTTCCATGCATTAGCAGGCATTAATCTGAGTTTATAGGAAGTTTTAGTTTTCTTTCCCATAGATTATAAAGTTAAAAAAACTAAAATTTAGAGCATTCTTTAAACTGTAAGATACAAAACACCAAACCCCAGCAACCTTGACCTATATAAAAAGGCCTTTAATGATAAATGATTTATATGCCATTAAATGTAGGCCCAATGTGGTGTGATGTGATAGACTTCTAAACCATTCAGGCAATTTTTCTGTTTGACATCTGGTCATGAAATAATTGACATGTTTTTAATCTATAAACCAGTTCGTTCTTTCTATGCCATTCCTGATAGATACATTCTTAGTACAGTGGTGTCAATGGTACTTAAGTAAAATGGGAGACTTTTTTTTTTCTGTTTGCACTACTGATTCCTTACCTCGCATACGGTTATGGAGTGTTCTTTGAATAGAGATGAGGAACATACTGTTGATAACTCCTTAAAATGGTTTCACTTAATAATTAGAATAGAAGTGTTTTCCCTTATTCTAAAAGGTATCATCTTAGAAGCTTTGACTGTTGACTCCATGTAAGAATCAGTTAGGGAACATTTGAAGAAACTTGTATCTTACCTTTTCCAGTTTTCCATTGATGTTTAGTTAATTAAAGGCAAATGCATTGCAGCAGAATCATGACTTAATCCTTATTTTAGACCAACTCTGGAACAGAACAATTCCTTATCACGTGAGTTCTATTTGTTATCAGAAATCTGAGCACCTCTTCTTTGGGCAGCTGCATGAGTTCCTGTCCACACTGAGTCTTTTGTTTCCAGGGACTTTCCTAATTCAGGGTCTAGTTGTACAGGAGGCCTCTCTGTGAATGTCATAATTCTTGCCCTCAAGGTACTTCTCAATCACTGTTCTTTCCAGGGCACAAGAGCATGTGTGATGCGATCTGGTTACAGACAGGTGTGAGCTGCGCGAGGGCAGCCGGACCGCCTCCTTTGCCATAAGTGGGTGACCCAGGCCTTAGTAGAGGAGATGTTGGAGCAGGCACTGGAGGAGAAGTAGGCTGCTGGTGGGTGGGCTGTGTAGACAGGAGCAGGAGCTGGAAAGTCCAGCATGTAGGTGCCCATCTGTAGAAATCTAAAGGGTTTTTTGAGGAATGGCAGAAAATGACCTTGAGCAAGAACATCCTGAGAGCTGCTGCCTGGAGTGCAGGGTTAGCACACGTGCCCGTGTGGTGGGCCAGTGAAGGACTTGTGAGCAGAATAGTTGGGTGGAGGAGAGCAGCTGCAAGAGCTGAGGCTGGCAGTACAGGGCCGAGTGGCCTGGGAAGGGCACATGGGGCTGTGTCCGCAGGGCCTGGGGAGGCGTTGTGGAGGGAGATGCTAACAGAAAGGAGAGGCGCCATCAAGTTAGAATTCCGAGTCCTACAAAAAGTAGTTATAAAAAGCGGCTCTAAAAGTTTCTGATGCTGCACTGTCAAGAGAAGTCATCATGCACTGGTTGTGTGTTTTTACCTGTAAAACCCTGGCTCAGTTTCCCAGTGAGACACCCATCATTTGTAAGCATCCAGGGTTGTGTTCTCTCAAAGGGTAGAAAGGTATTTGTGGGGGGTCTGCTCACCCCCTAGGCTTGTTTCAACTCTTACTTAGCAAATTTGAAAAAAAAAAAAACAGTAAAAAGATGAAACTCAGGCTTTATTTGAATCTTCACAGATTTTACCGTCATAATCCTTCCCCTCTATTATTGCCATTTTTATTTTGATGTGAACTCTGTTTCTGTTTGTAGACATATCTTTCTAGTTGCTCAGTTGTATGGTGTGAGCAACGATTAGAAAATATATGTAAAACACACCAAAACGTATGCACTAGGCATTTGTGGATGGGAGTATACATTTTCCAGTGGGGGCTCTGAGGTTTCTCTGAACTGTTGCGCTGTAAGCTGTGCTCCACTGGAAGCAGAAGGAACTGGCAGCATCCTGTCAGGGAGGCCAGGGGATGAGTGTCTCCTCCCCTGCTGTAACTCTCCCTGCATGCTTTCAGTACTTCCAGTACCAGCAGTGAGTGGGAAGTGATCCCTGTACACTTACTGGCTGCTGCCCTCAGGATCTGAGCGGTACTCACAGACCAGGGTAGCCACATTGGTCCAGGTTCTCCCAGAGGGTGAAGGGACAGACATGCAGTGCACCGAAGTGGGAGAGAAGCCCTAACACTGGTGCCCCAGCTTAATAAACAGCAGACAACTTAGCTGGTATCTCCCAGAAGTAGATCCCAGGACAAAGATGGGAACACACTCTGTCACTTGGTTGGGAAGCGGTCCCGGAAAGCATAACTGAGGAACGAGGAAAGTGACACAAAGAAGGGAAAGCAGCACATGAGAGTGTGGCCCTAAGCACCTTGCACTCAGGCCTGTGGGGAGCCTTGGAGGAATGCAGAACGGGCCTCAGAGGTGACCAACCTTCCCTGGGGAAGGAGAGGAAGGGTCTTACCCTCCAACTCAGCCACTGGGACTGTACCTGGCTCTGCGTCTGGCTGCTGCACGCTACCTAACTGAGACGCAGGTGCTTGCAGGGGACCTGGGGCATGTGCGGGGTGATGAGGCCCAGGGATCTGGGCCCTGCCCCCACACCTGCAGTGGGCAAGAGCAGCGGGTCGAGAGAGGATGGGTTGTCGTGTAGAGTTCTATATCCTGCCTTACTACCCCGTAGTAGCGTGCATGTACACACATGCATTAGAACATCTTACAAAATAGGAACTATTTTTATATTTGTTTTGCACATAAGAAAAATGTGTTAGATGAATTATGTGACTTGTCTCACGACTGTTAAGTGGCACACCAAGGATTCAGATCCCAGGAGACTGGTCTGGAGTCCTGTTTTATTTTCTATATTTTTTTCCTTTTTTCTTAAATTTATTGTGATCTAAGGTATTAATAAATGCATATTTACTAACTCATAGTACTTTTAAGTTATTGGATGAAATTTAGCTTTTCTCGTAGTTAAGAGTGAAAGAAAAGCAATATTTTCAAAGCTTACTTTTCGTGAGTACATTGGTTAGGCAGCTCTTTCTTTGCTCCCCTGGTGGTGAAATTGTGTTGAACACTTTCACAGGGGGAAAACTAACTTTCATAGATACAGGTCCCATGCCCTGCTGTGGAGTGGGGGATAAAGACAAAAAGTGAACCTGAAGGCAAAAGGAAACAAGTTGATTTAGCAAGAAGATATAGTTTGTGGGAAACACTGTTTCTTTTCTCCTTTCCCTAGTACAAGGGATTAGAGAAGCTCCACAGAGCAAATACTGATTTTTTTGTTGTTTGGAAGATCTTCCAAATTTCATGTGTGTAAATTCCGTGAAATCCTGTATTATTAGAAAAAGACATTCTTTATACAGCCTGAAAAAATGTTAATTCCTAGAATATTTTGGAAAGGAATTTGGCAATTACCATTATATCATCATAATTAATGTATACATGTACTTTGTCCTAGCCATCCACTTTTGGTCATATATTCCATAGAAATAAAAGCTTTAATTCAAAATGCAAAAGTCTAGTTAGTCTGTTGCAGCATTACCTGTGTTAGCAAAACATGGCAACAACCCACAGGGCCAGTGAGGGAGGAGTATTTAATGGCAGAGCAGTAGAATGTCTCAACTTTGTTCTGTGACGCAGAAAAAATTAGTTTGCATTTGTAAGTATGTATAGACACACAGAGGAGATAACGATAAAACATGGAAACGGTTGGTAAGTCTAGCTGAAGAGTATCAGAAAAGTTTTTTGTGTGTGATTCTTACAACTTTTCTGTAAGTTTGAAATTATGTCAAACTAAAAAGTGGTGCACACACACCCTACTCTAAAAATAAAAACAGCAACAGCGACAGCTAGACCTTGAGCGGAAGACACTCCTCTGACAGGAGTCTTGACCCAGCGATGTGAGTTCTGGGAAGTTGTCTTATGTATCCAGTCACACGTGTGCAGGGACACACTCAGGCACAATCGGGGTGGCAGGATGTGGCGTGGCAGCTGGTGGGAAGCACCCAGGTGCCGTGAGAGCAGAGGGGAGGAGCAAGGCGCAGTCCAACTGGAGAAGGTAACAGGCAGCAGTTAGAATCGTAACGTGCGGTGTACCCTTTACACAAACATGTACCAGCTAGCGAGCACACAGCAGATCTCCAGAAATAGCTGCAGGGAGCCTCTTAGAGTTCTGGGGAGAAAACTAGGGACTAAAGTTGAAGAGGGCCAGACAGGGAGAATTTCCTTTTTCCTCTGTTACTGTCCCGTCTGCTGTGTCTTCACATCTCCCACCTATGGGCTCAGCTGTGGTGTTTGATCCATTTGCATTTCATAAAACTACTGATAATTTCTATAGATACAGTATTTTATTCCCTTTTTCCTCCATCTTTTGCCAACTTCTGTGTTAAACACGTATGTATTTTTAGTGTGCCATTTTAATTCTCTTGTCATTTCCTTTAGCGTGGGTACCCTGGTGTTTCACCGGACATCTCCTACGGCCGGGGTATGGCTTGACTGTGTCCCTCAGAGCCCCATGTGCTGGGAACTTGGTCTTTGGTGTGGAGATACTGAGGCAGCGGGACCTGGTAGGAGGTGGTTTGGTCATGGGAGGGATTAGTGTAGTCCCTGCAGGACTCTGGTTAGTTCCTGGGAGAGCAACTTGTTATTTTAAAGAAGCCAACCTGCCCTGAATCTCTGTCTCTAGTCTCTCACGTGATCTCATCCTCACACATCCCCTCCGTGATGCCACTGGCTGCGACGTAGCCAGAGAGCCTCCATGGGAGCCAGGCACAAGCTAGCACCATGTTCTTGACTCTCCAGAACTGTCATTTAAATAGACCTTTTTTGTTCATGAAGTAGCCTCAGATGTTCTATTGTAGCAAAAGAAATGAAACTAATGAAGAAATGGACAACATTTTAGCTTTTAATACTTGTAATATAATAACATACAAGTTATAATGGCTTATAAAAGTCATAATCTGGTTTGCATTAATAGTAACTTAATTTCAATAGCATGTAAAAACTTTGCTCCTATGTAGCTGCATTCTCTTCCCACTCTTTTGCATTGTTACTGTAATGTAAACTATCTTTATAGCTTATGTGCTGTTTATCAGTACCGATTTATAATTATTGCTTTATGAAGTTGTTCTTTTAAATCATATAGGAGAAAAAAGTTACAAATAATAAGTACATTCATCTATCATTGCTTTTACTAGTACTCTTTATTTCTTAATGTGGATTTGAGCTACTCTTAAGTGGCTTTTCATTTTAGCCCAAAGGATTCTCTGTAGTATTTCATGTATGGCAGGTATGGCACTGATAGATTCATTCCCCCCTCTGTTATCCAGGAATGTTTTAAATTCTCTTTCATTTTTGAAGATGAGTTTCAGTGGATATAGAATTCTTGGTTGATAGTCTTTCTTTCAATGTGTTTATGTGTCTTTCCACTACCTATGACCTCCATGGTTTCTGATAAGAAATCACCTTTGATCTTGTGTAGGGTCTCACGGATATGAGAACATCATTTCTGTGCAGATGTTCTTTGTTTAACAGCCTGTCTGTTTAATGACTGTTTGGACTTAGGACCAATATGTGCCGTTCGGACTTACACCCATCGCTCAGACTTTTGACCTGTCTTGTTTTGTACAGTTCTGTGCATCTTGTTAATAGAGCCTCAGTGTCTTTTGTTTGTACAGCATATCTTGTTTATACAGTACTGTGATTTTGCCGATTGTACAGTTTAGTACCGTAGGTTTGTGTTCTGTTACACGTCACAGTACTGCATGTAAGAGTTGTGCAAATAAAAGCAGAGTCATCGAGTTGGAGGTTCCTTTGCCAGTCTTTGTTCTGAATATTGTAATGTGCGTACTACGTACAGCTTCCTCCTGTAGTGACGAATTCGTTTAATCGCCGAGTCCCGTGAGTTTAACGTGGTTGTTAACGAGGAATGTTTGTATGTGCTGCTGCCCAAACGAGTTTGGCTCGATTTTTAAAGAGCAATTTCTGCGGCTTGTGTTTGTTTTCGTTTCTTGCAGTGCTGGGCGGAACCTCGGCTCTTGCGCTTGTGGGGCGGGCCTTCTAGCCGAGACACAGCCCGGCCTGCTGTCTTCGCTGATGCGCTGCGTGTGGACATCGTTCCCATGCTTTGCACGGTCCCGCAGAGCTCTTGGCGCGTGTGGGGCGGGCCTTCTAGCCGAGACACAGCCCGGCCTCCTGTCTTCGCTGATGCGCTGCGTGTGGACATCATTCCCATGCTTTGCACGGTTCCGCAGGGCTCCTTGTGCACACTTAATACAGCTGGTTCAGTGCCTCTGTTTGCCGTGTTCAGTGCCTGGGTCCCTGTGGACAGTTTCTCTTGACTCCTTTTTCTTCTCCTAAGTAAAAGTCATATTTTCTTTCATTTTTCTTAATTCTTTTTTGAAACTTACACATTTTAAATAATGAAATCTGGTAACTCTGTAATCAGGTTCTCCCTTCCCTGAACATGTTGCTGCTGTTTGTTTTGGAATTGTCTGGTGCCTTTCTGAACTCATTATGTGAAATCCGTGTTCTTTTTCATGTGTGTTCATGTGGTTTCTGTCTAGTTTACTCAGTGATCAGCCAGCAATTAGACAGAAGGCTGTGAGGTGCCTTAGCATAAGCACCTCCATCTTGAAACGTCGCCACGTACCTTGTCATGAGCAGGGTGCTTGCCCGGCTGCTGAGTGACTGGGAATGCCCAGAAGCTGCTAACTCCAGATGTTCAGATGCTGAGATAGCTCAGCACAGGACACTGCTGCTTACAGCTTGCCTTAGCAGACACACCCAAGGAAAAGGGTAGGACCCCACGTGTTTCCAGCCCTGGTGTCCATCTGGGAACCACCACAAGTGGCAGAGGCTCATTTTGCCTGGAACTAGCCCTGGCCACTCGTGAGATCAGCTCGTGTGACTGCAGTGCTGGCCCGAGACACGGAGGCCCTTCATTCTGCCCGTGTGACCAGCTCAGCAGGAGCACAGCCCACGTGGGCACCGTGTTGGCCATAAAGATTCTGCACAGGCAGGAGGAGCCTCCCGCCTGCATAGACGGGGCCAGCGCGAGATGCTAGTGCAGGCTTTGTTAGCTTGGGAGTGTCGCTGGTAGCTGGTGCTCACAGCAAGATCAGCAAGGACTCTAAGCTTGGGAAGTGGGCAGCCGCTGGTGGGGCTAGTTTGCATAGCAGCAGCACAGCCCAGGGAGATGGGGACACGGGCGCTTGTGGCATCAGCTCGCACCCTGGCGCACCCAGGTGGCAAGGTCATTCCTGGCACCTGCACTTGTCCTGGGTCGCTGGCCACTGTGCTCATCAGGCTGCCCTCCCGTCGTTGGCAGTACTTCTCCAGCTCGCCCGGCCTGATCCTCTACCTGGGGCTGCAGAACACATGGGGTGATGGACTTGCCGTGCTGAGGCCCTGGCCTTTGTGTGCACCCTCCAAATGCTGAGATCTTAAGAGGTGTAAAGCAAACTGTGTGACTCAGAGTGTGTACATCTCTGCTGGGTTAGCTCTTTAATCCCTCTGGGCTGCTCCTGGCACAGAGCTTTCTTTAAATGTCTGGAGTAGAGTCCTCAGGCTCTGCCTGGAGGCTCCGCTGTGTTGGGGCACTTGGCCACACAGTCCGCAGGCTCTGCCTCGGACCTCCCTTCCTGCTCAGCATGCTGGCCGGCACAGTGGCTGGGGGCTGGAGGGACCGCCTACATTCCCAGGACCCTGTTGGAGCCTTCAGCCCCCACGCTGGGAGTCCCCTTTACATTTTTAGTTAGCTGTCGTGTGTATCAATGTTATCTACTGCCTGAAGCAGTCTGCCTCTTAAACATTTATTTTTATTATTGTCAACAAACTGCCCCAGGGAAAATAGCGATTTGCTCTGGGCGGAGCTTGGAGTGGTTGTGTGAGGACTCCCAGGGAGCTGTCAGGTCAAACGATGGCAGTTCTCTGTAAATGGGTCTTTCCTGGGATTCTGTTCTCCCCTCCGTTGGCTGCTGTGCTGCTGGTTTTCAGGGTTATGCAGGCGGGGGCGGGAAGAGGTGGGTTCGTGCTCCATAACGCCCTCCGTTCTTGAGAGAGTCAGTGGCTTTTCCTGAACAAACGCTCCCCGTGGCACAAGCCTGGTGGCGTTCCAGAGTTCTGAGAAGCCATTCAGAACCCTTTGCAGCCTCGTCTCTTGGGAGCAGAGGATTTTGGGGTTCTCCACCACTCTTTCTGACAGCCCTGATCATTTATGGACTTTGAAATTGTTTTTTTATTTTGAGAACAGGACAGACAAGGTGGGGAAGCAAGACCTCGATTCTGTCTTTGTGGTGTGTATGACATTTTCTGCCACACAAAGTGGGCCTCACTTTTTCCATCTGTAGAGACGGGTTGCGGATACATCTCCTGCCTACCCCATATGTCTCTCTGAAATCAGTGCTCGAATGTGTGGAAGTGCTTTTGTCCCTCTGGAAGAAAAGCACTTAACTTTCTGAAGGCTTCAAGCTTGTTATTTCTAGTTCTGCTTCCCGCCATGTGTCCTTGATGAAACCACTGAGCCATCCTGCTTCCGTCTCAGTCTCTGTATCTTTCCCATTCTTCCCATAAGCGTGCAGTAAATTAAACTGTTTGGAGCGTGGTGATGTGCACCTGTTATCCTAGCACTTGGGAGGCAGAGGCAGGAGAGTCACAAATTTGAGGCCACCTGGGCTACATAGTGAGTTCAGGGCTAGCCTGGACTACATAGTGCGACTATCTCAGAGAAATCAGTAAAACAAAATTACTTGAAGATGTTTGGAAAAAATTGGTGATATTTTGTTGTTTATAGCTTGCCTATAAATTATGAGTGTTTTGTGGAGGGTGCGGTATATTTTAATGCCATCTTGAAGGTGATTATTGGATGTATTTATAGTTCCCATAATGCTAGAAATAATTTTGAAACCTCCAATAGTCCTTCATATGCCCCTCCCTTTTCTTTTCTTCTTTCTTTCTTTTTTGGTCAGCGTCTTCATTGAATCTGAGCTCTATGGAGAGCTCTTAGGACTTAAAGCTTTTGTTTCGTTTTGTTTTTATTATGGTAAACTGTACATAGCAAAAAATTTTCCAGCGTAATTCAGTTTTAAGCATGTATTTCAGCTGCATTAAGTATATGCATTTCTTTTTCAAAATTACAGATTTCCTATTCCCTGGCCATAATTGTTTCATGAATCAACACTGATATTAAAATTAAAAAGTATGGACTATACTATTTTTTGCTTATTTGCTATGTGGAAAGGTGTGTATGTGTTTCATGAAACATGGTAGGTGCTGACTTCCATTGCTGTACTTCCTTTCTCTCCCTCCAATTCTGAAAGCAAGCTAATTGTTTCTGTGCAGTATGTTTAACTCACATTTCTCCTTGCAGGTTGCAATGCTGGCCAGAATTAACTCCAGGTCATCCATGTCAAGAGGGCTGTATCAACCAGCAACAATCTTTATGGGCCGCCAAATGTCAGCTATCTCAAGCATTGGAGATTTCAGTACAGAGCAGAAATCTGCCCAGCCCACAAAGAACTTCTCAATTCCTGACCCACATTCACACCGACAGACAGCCCCAAGCAGCAATGTGACAGACAGCTGTGTAGTACAAACTCCTGATGACACGCAGTGCTTAAATAAGTCTGACAAAACAGATGGCAAGACATCTCTTCAGACTGGCGAGAAGACGCCAGTCACAGCCCAAGCATTGTCTGAGAAGGAACAGACTCATTGCTTGGAGACAGGAAGCAGCCCGCATCAGGGCGAGAGTAATTTATCTGAAGGCACAAAGTCTGCTGAACTCCATTCCTCGCTACAGCAAAGATTAAGTCCTGAGAGCAGAACCACTGATTCAAAGTGTGACAGTTGCAGCAGGTCAGAGGGATCAGAGGGAGAAATACTGACACCAGAACATATTGAAGCTGAGGAAGAAAGCACGGGCCTGCCTGTCTCTGCTGTATCAGTTTCTCAACACTGTGCGTCTGAAAATAAGCGGTCTCCAGAGAGGTGTGCTGCCGGGACTGCGTTCCCTGCTTGGGTGGGAGGTGTGTGCGCTTGCTCCTTTCCTTGGTGTTTAGTTTTTCGGGGGGTGGGGCAGTGAGCTTCTGTAAAGACAGAATATACCCACATTTTATCTCTTTGTCAGAAACTAAAATGGTGAGTTTGTCACCAAAGTCCTTTCTAATGAGATCTTCATTGTGTACCTGGAAATAGTTTTGAAAGTATATTCATTGATTTTTAAACTCACTGATTTTTAAAAAATCATTTACAAATCTTTTCAAGGGCTAGGGAGTTAGCTTAGTGGTAGAGCATGTGCTTAGCATGTGCATGGCCCTCTGCTCAATCTCCACAAAAATAAAAAAGTTTAAAGTTTTTTTATTAAAAATAAAGCATTTTTAAATTTTTAAATCCTGTGGTTGTGGATTGTTTCCATGTGTTCTTAACTGAGGAGTCATTCTGCTCTGTGTTACCTCGATTCTCCCTGATGTTAGTGACCAGCGATCTATCTGATATCCCCCCATGCAGGTCACCTTGCCCTTAGGGACCCAGAATCACAAGAGCCCTCGGAACAAATGCAGGAAGAGCAGGAGGAGAGAAGTTCGTGCAGCAGCAGCGACCTCACGGTCTCTGTCAGTGAAGATGATCTGATTTTGCAGAGCCCAGAACCACAGCGGAAGCTGGGCGACCAGACAGGGGGAGAAGGTGGAATGCAGGCCTTAACACTAATCCACACTGAGCAGGAAAGAGATGTCCTCACCACTGGAAAAGATAATTGTATTTTGCAAACCCTGGGCTCTCCTGATTCAGAAAAGGCACCCTCCACTAATTCACCAAGACAGTAAGCTATTGTTTTTCTTTCTTCTTTTTCACTGTTTTGTTTATAATTGTAGACATTTTTGGAGACTGTTTGACTGAGAATGTGTTATTGGGCCCTCAGCCAAAACATATTTGTTTCTTAAGTCTCATAAGTAGTCTTTTAAGGTAAGATGTAATTTTTAACTTTCTTTTTTTAACCATCTTTTAAAGTCATGATCATTGATTCATGCTGATTGACGTCTTATATTTGTCCAGATAGTCCCTGTTTAATTCATAAATCACCCTGTCTCCCATTCTCAAGTCTTTTAAAAAATAAATCCATTTTGGAATTTTGTTACCATAGAAGGTAACAGATAGATAAATTTACTAGCAATTCAGCTTTAGAGTCTAAGAACTTTGTAGCTAACTCATTACTTAATCTTTACTTAACTTGCTATAGTGCCACTTTTCTCATACAATTAAATGAGTTAATAAGGCCTCATTGTATAAGCCAGATTTCCTTTTCTGAGTGTAAATGGAGGATGTTGGGATTTCTAATGGTAAATAGGAACATCAGTGTTACACATTTTGAGCACTTATAATACGCAACTCATAAAAGCTAATGTATGCTTTTTTAACTATTGATTGGTGATACTAGGTGCAAGAAAACATTATTGAAAGTTTTTGTGTATCTACTTGGTTGAAAATTTATTAGCTGTTTAAAACTGATTCTGTAATTAAAAAAAAAAATACCACTAATAGAATCAAATCTTTTTTGAGAGGAGAAGGAACCTAAGTAAACAGCCTGAAGTAGATTCACATTTTACAAATGAAGAAACTATGGGCGGGGCACAGCAGTGTCACAGTGGCCACTGGGCCAGAGCCCTCCTTACAGCTGCCCCCACACCCCTTGAACCGACAGTTACTCTACGGCTGCTCAGCTTCCTTCCAGCAGACCTGGCAGCAGAGAGTGGGGTCTACGTTGCGTGTGCTCCCCGTGGGATTGAGGCGCATGTGCATTTTGAGTTGTTGGATGAAGTGTCTGTAAGCGTCCCTTGGATCTAATTGATTGGTAGAGCTGTTCAGGTCACCTGCTTCCTTGCTGCCTGCCTGCTGGCTCTGTCAGTGACTGACAGAGGTGTGTTCAAGTCTGCATCCAAAATGGGAAATTTATCTCCTTATTTTACAATCTATCCATTTTTACCTATGTATTTCGATGCCCTTGTATTAGGCATGTACACATTAAGGATTTTTATGCTATTCGGTATAGAGTTTTTATTATTTATCCTTGGTGTTCTTTGAGCTTTCACGATGATAGTTTTGTGTCTGTCATTAATTTTGGAAACTTCTGGGCCATAATTACTTCAAATGTTTCAAATGCTTTTTCTGTTTCTTTCTCTTTTTGTTCTTCTGTGTATGTTACATTTTGTTCCCAGTATGTGTATGTTGCATCTGTTATAGTTATCCCATAGCTTTTGGATATTCTGTTCCATGTTTTTCTTCCTTCTTTATCTTTACACTTCAGTTCAGGAGGTTTATATTGACAGTATCTTCAAGCTATTGATTTTCTTTCTCTGTCTCTGTCTGTGTGTCTGTCTGGTAGGATCTTCCTACATTGTCCCAGCTGGCCCCCAAATGCTTGGGCCTAAGTAAGGTCAAGGGACCTCGGCCTCCTGGGCCTGGACTACAGGGATCACAGCACCATGCCTGGTTAATGATTCTTTCCTTACCCTTGTCCAGTCTCATGATGAGGTGTGCTCTGTTGAGTGTGAGGTTTTCTTTTTTGTTTGAGGTATGTAGGTTATTTAAAATTAATTGTTCTTTCTAGGCCCACACATTAAAGAATTAAGCTACTCTCCCAATTATAGTACTGTAATTGAAAATATCATGATTTATTTCCATTTGGATTCAGTCACCTGCTAGTCCCAAAGCTCTGTTTGTGAACTGTGAGATTGTGGCAGTTTAAAATGTGGCTGCAAATTCTTCAGTGTCCCTCTTGTCCTTCCTTTGAATCTTGGTGGGCTTCTGACTGCTTCTGACAAAGGGAGCCTGGTGGAACTGATGCCGCATGACTTCTGAGGTTGTATTACAAAGGGCCGTGCTGTTTCTGCCCTTTTTGCCAGAACACCCCAGAACTCTGAGCGCCTGTGAAAGAAGTTTGCCTGTTCTAAGGCTGCTGAAGAAGTTACATCTTGGTACATGGCCTGCGTCCCCACCGAGCCTTCTCCCTCTAGCAGCCCTACCAAGGAGTCAGACACGGCTGAAGCCTTCTCGGACTCCCCAGAAAAGTCTGTCCACAGCTGTCACCGAAAGGCCTCGCCCCGTAACATGTGAAACACAGCATCACCAAGCAAGCCCTGCCTGGTTTCCTGACCCACAGCGTCACAAGACATGCCATGTCGGCTGTTGCTTGGCAGTGCTAGGTTTGGGGTAGTTTGTTAGGAGTCTGCAGATGGGAAGAAAGGAGAGCATTTGCCTAACAGTGTTGAGTGCCTGCTCTGTGCCCAGCACCATTCCTGCTCTTACGGTACTTGTGATTGTGTTCATATTGAGGAAATTAAACTGGTAAACAGTCGTGCCAAAAGTATGATGAAGAACAGTTACACGGAAAGAAGGCAAGGGTGCAATTCCTCACAAGACAGGGAAAATCTCTGTTAGGATGGAGCTTGAGTGGAGGCCTAAAGAAGTGAGGGCAGCGCCCCATTACCCTGCTCCTCCCTTCTCTAGCCGTAGAGCCTGCCATGTGTTTTTTATCTTACTTTTCACCTGGCACATTGTGTCTCAGTGGATGTCTCCCGTCTCCTTCTGTACCCGGGAGAGACACTCCAGATGTGTCTGGAAAAGGAGCTCAGCAGCCGGAGGAAGCCACAGAGCAGAGGCCACACTGTGGAAGCACACCTGGTGCTTTGATGGGTGGCCTGGGGGAGGAGGAAGTGCCAGGAGATGTTGGTGCCCTGCGAAGGTCTCTAGAGAGTAAACAGAAATAGGAAGTGGCCCACGGCTTGACTGACCTTCAAGGTCAGGAACATGGAGGGACCAGCAATGTGTCTGAGAAGCCGCAAGGACATAGAGCTGTGCTGCAGATGGGAATAGTGTTTCGCGTGGTGTTTAGGAAGGTTCAGTAACCCTCCCAGGCGGCATGGCTGGTCCACACCGTGGTGTCATGCCAGAACTGATGCCCTTGAGCACTTCTCTCCTGCCACCCAAATCCAACCCTACTGGTGATATGCCCTTTAACAGCACTGGCCCTGTGCCAGGCCCTGTTCTGTAGCTCTGTGTATGGTGACTGGTTTACTCCTGTCATCATTTTCACTTGACAGATGAGGAAACTGAGGTGTGGAATTCAGGTTACATGTCCAGAGTCATAAGGGGGCTCAGTGTGCGCTTTGAGCTTGGCCATCAGGGTCCAGGGTTGAACTCCCAGTTGCTACCTGATCCTGTCTCTCAGCAGCCAGAGTACCATCAAGGATGGTGTTTTATAAGGTTAAATAAGGAAGCTCAAGAAGCAAATTAGATTCTTTAATTAAAAAAAGAAAAGAGAACTAAGCAGTGCCAATTTGGCCTTTTGCTCCATCCACACTGATTTTGCACCTCCCGGCCTCAAATAGGCAATGAAGTGCTGTGTGCTTTCTTTGGGCCTGAACAAAGTCCTCTCCAGGTTGCTTTGTTCTCTCTCCTGGAGTGTGACCGAAAGCAGGATGTAGTGCTGCCTTTAAAACTACATAAAATGAAAGTCTTGCTTTCTCAAGGTCATGCAAATATAATCACATAGGTTGAGTCCTATCCAATGATTTTAATTTAACCCTTCTTCAGAGTTAAATACAGGGAAGAAGTTAGGGGATCTGAGGAGGATTTCTGCTGGAAATCAATCATATCACTTAGAATATTAGATTAGAATGATGTTCTTTTAAGAGTTTACCCTAAATTCATTTTACACGGAACCGTAAATTATTTATAAATTCAGCATTTCTTCAAATATGATGATGCCTTCAGATGTCTATTCTTAGCAGCTATTTTCTTAGCAGTTACTTGATTTTCCTGGATGTGGCCTCTGACCCCTCATTACCGGTGGCCTGTGTATCTTTTCCTGCCATCCCGTAGACTGTGGGGTTTGTTCCCAGAATACGGCTGTGTATCACACTGTTGGGAAAATAAGCCAGTGCCACTAAATGTGTCACCAGGCCATCTCCCTCGTGTTGTGCCTACCACTTCATTCCCCAGTCTTGCCTGTGTCTCTCCTGTTGGCTCACCTGTTTTTATCTGGAATGAAGGTATGTGATAGTTGCACAGATGTGAGTTACTAATAAAAGCCATTAATGTGTACACTTTAGTAATTTTATAGTATGTGAATTGTGTCCCAGTAAGGCCGTTTTAAGTCTCCCGGCCCCCAGCTTGAGCCCGTGTCCTGCAGCATGTGCCTTGTGGGGCAGGGCACCTGTGGTTATGTGGCTGGTGTCACAGCTTTCACTGGTGGCCTTGGAAAGCTGCCTGTAATGGGGACGGCATTGGGTGACCATTTTTAAAAACGTGTGTACCAAATGTTCTTCATGCCATGCAAAGTATTTTACAGTTTATAGTAAATGCTTAGTGTACTTACAATAAAATTAACACTGGTACAGAACCAAGAAACTATTGGATATTTTTGTCCTTTTCACCTCATTTTAAAATTCACTTTCTCTGTCTCCATCAGAACTGTTTCTGTTGGCAACAACAGCGAACCCCTTTTGAACCAGTTTCAGTCAGGCAGCTGCCTGGGACATATGGGGGAAGCCAGGCCCACAGTCTTCAGCACCACTGGTGCTGCGGGCCCTGAATTCTCTGTTGCTTGGCCTGATTCCCTTCGGACTGGCTCAGTTCTCAGGCCCAGTAGCCACAGGTCTCGGTCCTGGCAGGCTGAGTCACTCGCAGGTGAGCTGATTGCACAAGGCAGCTGTGGCCACAGACGGCGCCCGCCGCCTCTGCTGTCACTGTCTCCACCTGGACCTCATGCTGCACTGTGAGCCTCACCCAGTGTGTCTGGGAGGGAGGTTCGTCAGAGCAGAAGTGGGGTTGGGTGCTGAATGCAGACCACAGCACTGCCCTTCCCCCATTGCTGACTCTCCTTCTCCTTATTGCTGCTCCTTTTATTCCTCCTCCTTCGACTCCATATGGCCCATCTTAACTTAGAGTTCTCACCGTAAGTGATCATTGCTGGCTTTTGGAAAATGCAAATCCATTTTAAGGTGGAATTTGAATAAGAACATTCTACCCTTCAGGGAGAGAGGAGGGTGCGCACATGGGCCGCATGGACAAGCCCAGCTATGACTCAGTAAGCCAAAAGTGAGGCCTTACTGTGTTCTCTGGACTTTTCTCTTGAATCTGGAGGAACAGTTCTGAAGCCCTTATGTTTTTTGGCTTTTAAAAGTTGTCTCTTTTCTATTTTCCTTTGTCAGTGTAAATTCATTTCTCATTTGCTTATCATTTTGATGCACTGTTTCAGTATGCTAAAAACAATACTAGATTTGAGTCTATTTTCTTTATTGTAGTGATTCTTAAATACAGTCTAGTAGTAGAATTAATTACCTTACAGTTGAACAAAGTAGTCTTTCCCACATGTGTAGGAGAATGAATTTTTGTAATTTTGAGAATTTTGTCAAAACCATTCTACTAAAACTTCAGTACCTGCTGTAGCTTGCTTACTGGAAGATAATGAATGAACCAAATGAAAAATAGTAAATATAGAAACAACCGATCTTGTGTGCTTTAACAGTTTTTTCTTAAAGTCATGAACATACGTGCCAGTGGTTTGATTTTTATATTATGTACATATAGTTATTGTGTGCTAATAAAACATTTTTGTGTAGAAAAGTGGAATATTTTAGTGTCTCATGGTATTTTGCAAAACATCCTGTGAATTCAGGTGTTCTACCACTTGAGACATGAAAAAGACTGCTGTCCAGGAGAGTGGATCCCTTTCCAGTTCCAGCTCATGGGCCTTGATGTTCCTTCTTGACCAGCCGGCCTGTGTGTTGCACAGACTGTGCTGGACATGGTCATCTCACTGCCATCGGCCATCATGAGCGTACCTAGAATTGATGTCTGCTCTTTTGAAATGTGTGTCTAGCCAGAATTGGGAGGTGATTGTCTGACATCCCCTGGACTCCAACACTGATGCCAGGAGCCCTGTCACTGGTTTATGGGTGGCTCTAGGGAAATTGTGAGCTTTGGTTGTTTCCTTGCATACATTCTACCTACTGTCTTTGTAATCCATCTGTTTATTCATCCATAATGATTCATTGTTCACTTCCTTGTTTCCTTGTTTTTGTCTTCTCTGTTCTCTTTTTGCAACTTCTTATGTGAATGGACATTTGACTAGTAATTCAATTCCATTTCTTTAGTTTAATATAGTACTTACTCTTTGGAGGACCCAGCTGTTAACCAGCACAGTCTTTTCAGCAACCCTGTACTGTATTTGATTTCTACTGTATGTGGACAGCAGGAGTCAAGTATGAACCGCGAAGCACTTTGACCTTAGGGAGACACCTGCCCCAGGTACTGCAACTCCTGTTTCATTATTACCCTAACCCAAGCAAAGTCAGAACACTGCAGGATCCTACTCTGCCCACCTGGTACCACTCAGTGCATGATGGTTGTACACTGGGCCCAATTCCCACTTGTCAAAGTTACCTGGCCTCTGGAGACTCCCTGACCCTGGGGCAGTGACATACTAGCTTATTTGAGGTCCGAGACGTTGCCTCAGCCCTGGGTAAGCCTTTGCGCCATCCACCATCCCACCATCCCACCATCCAGCATCCCATCATCCACCATCCCACCATCCACCATCTACCATCCAGCATCCCACCATCCACCATCCAGCATTTCATCATCCACCATCCCATTATCCAACATCCCACCATCCAACATCCCACCATCCAACATCCCACCATCCACCACGCACACTGGCTCTCCTCCCTACATCCACTCACAAAGTCTAACTCTCAGCATCCTGGTCAGAGCCTCTTTACCTGTTCATCCCCTCCATACACACATAAGTGTGCATATATGTTTATTTCTGTGTGTATAGACAGACCTGTAACAACACAGCATGGTCTGATGCTTTATGTTCCTACATCAGTCATTAAGCCCCAGCAAAGATGATTCTACTTTGACAATATCGGGTGCCTTTTTACTACAAGTACCCTCTAGTGTTTAATTATAGAACTGATAGAATAATATTTAAAGAATATAAAAATTAGTATGCCTAGGTTATTTTTTAACTTTTCTAAAAGACAGGGTCTTTATATATTATGTTTCGGAAAGGCCGAAAATTCTATAATAAGACATTCTCCACACTACTTTTCCAGCAGATGGTTAAAGCATGGTCACTCTGGGCTCTGTCTAGCCTAGAGATCCATTTGTACATCTTAGATAGAGAACTCATCCAGGAGCACCCGAATGACCACTCCCCTCTACAGCATGTTGCTGCTGACTTAAAAGAAGCCTGGGAAGCTGGAGTAAAGTTTTCTAGTCTTCACCCTCCCAGCCAGGGGATTTTTGTCAACCTGTGGGTTAAGTGTGAGGTCCCTAGAATTATCAAAGAGAAAACAGCCTGAGACCACTTAGTGGTCCTTAAAGGATGCCTGCAGCCATCACTGTTGATTCTTGCTGCCCAAATCTGTGACAAGTTCAGGCTGGTTATCTCTGTTGAAAGGTAGAGGGAAGCATCTCTTAGAAATTCTCCCAGACCTTCCAGCTCCTCATTAAGAAACTTTTTTTTAAAGTGGCCCGGGAGGGGCTAGTTCTGAGAGTGAAAATGGAACAGAATGATGAGGTCTGTTTGGAGGCCAAAGCAGGGGAGAGGCCAGGGTTTTGCTTGTGTTTCTCTGCTACAATGAAGAGGACCTTAGCACAGACGGGCAGTTCCCGACAAAATGTAGCCCATAATTCAAGCTGTCAGCTTAATCACACTGTTTCCAGGTAAAGAGAAGGAGCCCTTGTTTCCTGGGTAAAGAGAAGCGGCCTTGTTTGCTGACCCCTGATCCACAGCCTGCCGCAGACCGCCCTGTGCTGCTGGCCTTTGTGTCACAGTCCCCTCCTCCCCTCCTTTGGGGCATTGTGCTCCCTTCAAGTGGACCCCTGGAAGGGACCACCCAGGGGGCTGCACAATGGGGGCCGAGGTAGCCACCAAAACATAGGTTTTGTAAGACAGCCGTTAAAAGAAAAATACTGTTTAACTATGTATGTGTTTGTCCTTTCTACAACCGTTTTTATGTGGCAAACAAAACCCCATATACAAACTTCACTGTGGCCTCCGCTACAGCTGTTCCAGCCATGGGGGTCAGGCTTGAGATAGTCATGTCCAGTTTATTTTCCCAGGGCACCAATTCTTGATGCGATTTATATTTACATGCTTGGATTCATAGCCAGGAAATTTGATAGCAAAACAAACAAGTTGCACAGGCTTAATGAAACTATTTTATCAGTAGTCATCAGAGTTGGTGGCTGAGTATTGCTCCTGGGTGAAATTTGTTTGCAGTGCTGCTTAACAAAAGCTAGCAGCCTGGAATTCAGTTCTCAATAGCTATTTACACCTCTGTAAAAGGATTAGCTCTAGCCCATTGTTGCACTGTCTAAATCTTAATTTGCATCGTTGTGGAGGTAGCACTTTACAGGCCCCTCTGTAGTCCCCCTTGTGTTCCTGTACCTGTGGGTCGCAGGTCACTAGAGGGTTTCTCTAAGTGGCTTCAGGCGACTAGCACATCATGCAGATAGAGTTAGTGTCCATGCTTTTGATGGACAACAGTTGCCTTTGGTTCATGGGTTGTATTTTATAATAGTTGTAGCCCTCATGGGTCTGGTAATTGGACTCACTCTGCTACATGTATTTAAACCTAAAGACCTTCACAAGTCTTAGGAGGATTTTAAATATTGTTAGTTGTAATCAACAAATTTTTCAGGAGAATTAAGTGTAAAATAAGAACCTGAACTTGATGAGCTGGTAGTTTTAGAAGTAGTCTTTTCTATCCCGGCTGTATATTCTTAGTTTAAAGCAGTTGTCTCTTCACTAGGATAAAACTGGACGTAGGCATCAGCAGTTCAGACGCCTAGCCAGGACCCGAAGTCAGTTCTAAACTCAGTGTGCGAAGTGTGCGAATGTGAACCGGTGGAGCGGGGGTCCAGCGGAGGAAACTAGGAGGTTGCGAGTTCAGTGGAAGAAGGGTTGTGATTTAACTGTGCTTGTTAACAAAAATGAGAATTGGTAGAATGCTCAGTTGGAATAGAAATGAAAGTTTGGGACATGCAGTGACCACATCACTAATTCCAGCCATTTTCCATCATAAAGCCTTCATTCATTAATTCATCACATATTATGTCCATGCCAGGCCCTGTGCTAGCCACAAAATCAGTTGTGTTGTGTGTGGAGCGAAAGAGTTGCAGAGAGCGGGCAGCATGGACAATGTCTTTTAAAAGGAACAGGTGCCCCAGACCCAAGGAGGTAGACACATTGTTTGTAAGACTGCCCTTCCAGGCAGCATTCGGAGGACTGGATGCGTGGGGCTGAAGAGTGGGGGGCTCCCCAGGAAATGAGAGCAGTGTCACAGAGTCTTGGACCCCTGGACTTCAGGGGAGGTGGGCCAAGGCAGGAAGCAGCCGCAATCACATTGTTTTTTGTTTTCTAATCTTGAAAAATTCCTAGCCTTCCTTCTGAGCTGGGAAGATCTGGCCTTGCTGGAACACATTTCACAGCGGCAGCTGAGGCTGGCTGGCCCTTTGGTGGAGCCCAGCCCAGCCCACCGTGCAGCGGCCCCAGGCTAGGCGGCAGCTCTGTGCACTGCCCATACCACAGCCAGCGAGTCAGTGTGCTCCCTGCCCGCCCCTCACACTCACCCAAAGCCTGGTGTCGCCATGTCCCAGGCCAGCTCACCAGCTCTTGAGGCCACCGCTTTCCAGAACTCAGTGATGGCTCAGAAATCCAGGAGTCTCTTCTCTCCAAGTTTCCCGTGAACTTAATCTCATTACCACCCTGTTACCACAGCACCAGTCCCAGCCAGCCGAATTTGTCTCCCCTGCTAGTCCACACCCTCCTCTTACCCTGCCATTTCCTGTCAGTGTCGCCTGTGCCACTCCTTGGCTTCAAATGCCATCTGCTCCACCACCCTCAGTCTAAAACCTGGCCGACTGAAGTTCCTCCCCTCAGTTCCTTGCTACTGCTTCCTGGTTGCTGATAGTCTTAGGGCCTGTGACACCGTGTTCTCCTTACTGCTGTGAGCTTGGCTTCCTTTGGAGGGGCCATTTACCTCTTATGAGCAGGTGCTCTGGGAATTGAGTGGCAGGAAGAACATGAAGACTGTTTACAAAAGCAGTGTGTTAATTTGCAGAGTCTCTCTCATTGGCGACTAGGACTGCCAGGTGGGTAAGTTCCTGAGTCTGTTTGCTGGCCTCACGCCTGATACCACATGGAGGAAGGCGAAGAGTCTTGCAGGGAGAATTGGGTCCAGCTGTGCCTAGATAGACATGGATACAGCAAGCCAGACAGGCCTGGAGTCCAGAAGGGCTAGAGCAGCAGAGCTGCAGGGTGAAGGGCCCAGCGCAGGATTGTGGCCACAAAGACTAGGAATCCGGGCTAAAAGCTTGGCACTGGGAGGGAGCTGGAGCACCAGGAAGGTAGACCAGAGTCAGAGCAGGGCTAGAATCCGGTGGGCCCATTTGTATTTCCCTTCGTGTAGAGGCCTGCTTTAGCCAGAATGGGGAGAAGAGGTGGACAGAGCCTGCAGTTACTCGCCTTCCTCCCTCCTGTGGTATCTGGCATTGGCTGGCAGAGAGAGTCAGGAACTTACTCAGCTACACTCCTATTACCAGTGAGAAAGACTTTACAAATTAATATATCTCTTTGCAAGCAATCTTCATTTTGTTTGGAGGTTATGTGATTGTGATTAATGCCTCTAAGTAAAAACACTTAGAATGAATCACAATGAGTGACTCACACTTAGAATGAATCGAATCACAAGGAATGTGATTAATACCTGTAAGTAGAAACACTGTTTTGTTTTTGGTGTCTTCTCCCATAGCTATGTAGCTTCTCCTCAGACATCTCTCTAAAGGCAGTCACCACCCAATCTGTACGGAGGCTGTTGTGACACACTTTCATAGACTAACCAAAAACAGTGGCCACACCCTTACGTTCTCCCACTTGGTAGCTACCTGTCCTATTCCCATACCCTCTTGTTCTTAGTAAGAGTAAGTAAAATGTTGCTGTGATGGGGTCTGAATAGAAAAATAATAGCCATTCCTTTGCATTTAGAAATAGAGAACATAATCTGTACTTCAGCTGTAAGTTTTCAGTTTCTTGATAGTGACAATTTAAGTAAATTTTATGAATTGTAAAGATCTAGGTTTGTTATGACTGACAATATAAAATTAGCCTTGTCTGCTGGTGTGATTACTACATTCCTGTCAGTTATGTGGGAGGTGAAGTAAGATTGCCCAGCTATGGATTCAAGCATCAGTAAAGCATCAAAGAGTTAACAGCTACTTCCTCAGGTGGATTTAAGACTGCCACACACACAAGCAAGTTTTCAAACTGCCACATTTTACATCTTCGTTGAGAGACAGTATAGCTGCTGCCTTTTTATGTCTAGATTATATTACAGATACATTTCAGTAAACCAGGAAGACAGCATAGATCCCAGAAGCTGGCAGTCTGTGCTTAAATAAACATCTCCGGCAGCACCTGTTTTACTTTATAGGCTCTGTAATCACAGTCACATTCTGAAAGGAGACCTTGAAGCTTGCAAAGCTGCTGTCCTTCCTCTGCTTCCCAGACTCTTAGCTGGGGTGGCAGCAGTAAAAAGCTGGTCCCTATCACTGGCATGAAATTGCTGCTGTGGTCGGACCATTCTTATTCCTGGTGCTTCCAAATCAAAAACTTCGCAAAACTCTGGTCCACACTGCCTGCACCGGGTAGACACCTGGAGTTGTCAGTTTAACTTTTCTGCAGACTGTCCGATTTGTCTGTCTATAAATGTGTTTGTTTCTAGTTGTTAAGTGGATTCGTATGCTTGGATGCCTGCTAGCAGCGACATTTGAGAGACTTGCATTAGGACTTGGGAGGGGAGGGGCAGGGTTGGCAGCCTTTGGTGTATTCATGCTCCTTGACGAGTACCCTAGACTGTATCCAGCACATCCAGCAGCCAAAGGAGGTCCTCAGGGGCAGGTCCAGGCCAGATGGGTCCCCACATGTCCAGGGTCACCCTAGATATGTGCCCCCAGTCTAAGCTGGCTCCAGGCTGGTCTCTGATGCGGCAGCTTGCTAGACACACATGTTCTCTGACCCACTCTAGGTCCCACTGTGGACCCTCTCGAGACCCCTTCCAAACCACCCCTCAGAAGACCTCCTGGCTCAAGGACTCTGAGGGTGGGGTCTGGGTGTCCAGGAGCCCTCAGGGACTCTGCTCCCTCCAGTTTGAGAGCCACCAGTCCAGACTGTGCCTTGAATGATTATAATGCTGGGGCAGGAGACAGTGAGTGGTTTCCAGGGTAGCTGGCATGTAGGGCCCAAGGCTCTGGGACACCTTCCTGGGCCGGTCAGAAATCACCTCACACCCTCCACCCATGTGTAGCTAGCCTCAGAAGCCTTGTGACATGCAAACTGTTCCGTTACCTCTCAGAATCCTGACCGTGCAGTGTGGGGCCCAGGCTGTTCGAGGTGTGCATCTTCCTAAATCCACCCACTCGGTGTACTAGCAGCACACAGCTCAGCTCCTGGTCAGGAGACACTACTTCTCTGAGAAAGCCCATCTGTGGGGCCTGCCTGGCAGAGCTTACACCCTCAGCATCCCTCTGCCTTTGTGGTTGTGATGTAAATTGGGAAGGTTACCATCTTCCTTTAGAGTCGAATTCAGCTTATATCTGGTATTTAGTTAGATCTACTGTGAGACAGGAGTTGGGACCAGTCTCTGCATAGAGACCTTGACACAAGCAAATTCACTGCCTTAAGTGGTTCCTTATTTACATATTCACTTAATTTATGGAGTAGTAGGGGTTGCACCCAAGGCCTTTGCACTGAGCTACATTCCCAGCCCTTTTTAAAAATCCTTTTGAGACGGGCTCTTGCTAAAGTGTCCAGCCTGGTTTTGAACTTGAGATCCTCCTGCCTCAGCTTTGCAGGGCTATCGGCATGTGCCCTGTAGGTAGTTCCATTTTACCTCTTTCGTCTGCACTGATGACCTCTGAACCCTGGAGGATGCTGGAAATAATCTTCCTAGCCAGAAGCTTCTCTACTGTCTTCCATGTTTCTGTTGTGCAGAGTCAGAACTGCACTCTTAAGGTACTCCTTTCGGCAAGGCAGGGGGAGGAGTCTTTCTGAGCTATGTCAGCCATTTGGTGATTCTGAGTTACCGGGCTCTTTGAACAATCTTCTAATTCTTTCTTAGTGTTCTATCTGCTTGGTATAAATCACGGTTGGGGTGTGTGACTCAAAACCATATATGCATGTGCAATCCTCAGTGTAAACTGATTTGTTGTCCTGAATGATGCAGCTCAGCCCAGGCTGCCCCACCAAGAGCGATTGTGGGCGATAAGATGTCATGTGTACATCTGCTGCACTAACAGTGGTTGGAGTTTCTCACCATTCATAACAAAGCATTGGTTTCCACAGTGGAAGGTAGTGCTTTATGTGCTGTTGACCTGCGGGTTACACACGAGTCAGCCTTCCATTAGAAATGGTCCTGCTCTATCACCAGTGCAAATCTTTAAGTTAGTAATCTGGAGTCTTCCACACTATTTCTTTACCACAGTCATTTTTAAAGCCAGAAAAAGAAGTCAGAAACTGTCTGCGTCGGCCCTGTGCTCCGTCATGGTGGGAATAGCTGTGTATGCAGTAGTCACCTTAAGTGTTGTTTTATGTAAATGCAGTGGTTGTCACTGGTTCGCTTTCTACCCTGGGGAAAAGTGCCAAGTGTTTGTAGCCTCAGAGGGACCAGAGTCGGGTCTTGAGACACAGATTCTATGAATAGAGTTTAATCACCAGCACCCCCTGCCCCGCCTTGCACCAGTACCTGCTGCATCTCAGCACCTGGGTTCATGTTGGGAACGCCCCGTGGGAAATGGTCCTTGCTGCTCTGTGGCCCTCCCTGGACCTAGGTGGTCTGCTGGTCAGTTTGATAAACCATTCCAAGAGACACTGGCTTGGAGACAGTGATCCACTTTTGTTCTTCCATAGTTAAGGACTCTGGTGTAATAGAATTCTAAGCCCCACTAGGCAGGGAGGCTGGTGCAAGTTAGGAAGTCCTGGAAGCCTGTGGCACAGAGGCATGCATAGTATGGCAGCCCTCTGACCTCCCCTGACACAACTATGGGACCTGCAGTTGTCTGCTCACCTTATCTGTACAGTAGGATACCCGCCCCCGAGCCTGCACTTGCCTAGAAAATACTGCTTCTATTCCTGTTCACAAGACAGAGCATCTTAAGAGAAAAAAAGAGAAACCTACTGCTGTCAGCATTATTGATTTATGCTACACCAAGGAGTAAGTTTAGAAACCTTTGTAGGAAGGGAAGAGTATGCTATTATTTGGTGGGAGACATATTATTTACACAATTATGAATAACTAAAATATGATTCATGTTATTTAGGTAGTTGATTAAAAAGTTTTGCTCATTATTGCCTTCAGGAAAACATACTTTAGTTTTATCATATACGAAAAACATAGTAAGACTACAGTACTCATCATGTGGTTACATTTTTTCCAGGTGCAGCTAATTATCTCTATTAGTGGCTATTTTCTGAAATAATTATGCTCTTAAACTCAGGCTGAAAAATTGAATCAGCTTTCTATTTGAAAGACAGTGTTTAAAAACTTTATTCTGCCTCTGTTCAGAACAAAATTCAAGACATTTGTTATTTTGTCTGATTTAAAACATTGGTCAAATTATCAAGCTGTTGTAAATCAGTTGTAGTTAGGAAATACCTTTCCAAACATTTTATTATGAAAAATGTCAAACATGAAGAAGAGCAAAAAGAACCATACTGTGAAGAAGAGCATGAAGAAGATCAAAAGGAATAGTACTGTGAACACCTCCCCACGAGATTCCCTTGTAGGTGTTTCATGGCCTTCCTATTTGTGTCTATCCATCCTTCAGCTCTCATTCTAGGTTTCAAAGTGGCAGACATTAATACACTTTTTTTCAATTTTTTACTTTCAACTTCTTTTTATTTTGATGATTTTTAAATCTTTGAAGCCCTATGTTCCTGTAACTCAGACCTGCCAGCTGTCCACATTTTGCCAGTCTCGTTTTATCTCTTTCTCTCAGTCCACACATTTTTCTTGAGTAATTTAAATCAAACAGCATATCATTTTACTTACATGTACTTGTATCTCTAACATATAAAGGTTTAATATAATACCTTTTAACAGAATTCTTTAGATAGTGTTATCTAGTTAGGTATTAATTAGTTTATCTGATGCCTAATCCATGTCTTTTTTTATTTGTTTTGAGTCAGGATGTAAATGAGGTCCACATATTACAGTTAATCAGTAGGTCTCCTAAAATCTTCTAATCTTATAGCATTCCTGCCCTCTGTTTCTTCATACCAATGGTTTGTTGAAGGAGTTGGACCACTCTTCTGGAACATTCCCATGCTGGTTTTGGCTGGTTGTGTCCACGGGGTGTTGTTTGACCAGTTCCTCTGTCCCCCATGGTACTGTAACCTGCTGGTTAGGTCCAGATGTGTGGTCCCAGTTGGAGCCAGGTGTTTTGGCAATAGAATGTCAAAGGGTGCTGATGTCCACTCGCATCTGCTCAGGAAACATGTGGCGTGTGGTTAGCATGTGCTTGGTGAGACTGCTGTAGTTTGACACCTTGGAGACTGGCCCCTCCTGTGGAAGGTGTTCTGTTCCGCAGTTTTCACACATGGGGTCACTTCCTAGATCTGCTTCTACTCTTCAGCTACTTGTAACTCTGAAATAGCTACAAGTTGTTTTTTGTTTTTTTTTCGACTCCAAGGGCAGGAGAAATACAAGTTGTTTTTTTGGTTTTTTTCCAACTAGAAGGGCAGGAGAAATGCTTGATTCAATCCCTTGACAGACCAGTTTTCAGAATAACAAGTGTTTCCTCTTAACAGCTCCCAAAAGTTTTGTTTTGTTTTGTTTCGGTTTTTTGCTTATTTTGTCTTTGTAATACATAACAAAATTTACCATCATAACCTTTCTTTGTTGGTGTTTTGTGTGTGTGTGTGAGTGTATATTTGTGTGTGCATGTGCGCGCATGTGGTGGTGGTCCTAGGGGTTGAACCCAAGACCTTTGCATGAGCTACAGCCACAGCTGTTTTGTATTTCTTATTTTGAGACAGGGACTCACTGAGAAGCTAATTTGGACTCAGACTTGCCATCTTCCTGCCTCAGCCACCACCGTCTGAACCACTGCAGTTGACTGCAGTTCAGTATTGTTAAGAATATTCACATTGCTATTCAGCGGATCTGCTCAACATTTCATCTTTAATCTAACACAGCTGAAATGCTGTCCATTAAACATCCTTGTGTTTCCCTGCCTTTGGCCCCCTCCCCTTTCTGACTCCATAAACTCACTATGCTGGGCGTCTCACTGATGCCAGCCATGTGGTATTTCCTCTTTTGTCTTTGACCTATTTCACATAGCATAATGTCATCAAGATTCATCCACTTTCAGGTGTGTGACAAGGTTGTTTTCCTTTTTAAGGCTGTATGTAAAGGGTTTTTTTTTGTGTGTGTGAGTTTTATTATTTTAAATGAACTCATAGATTTTTATGAATTAGCTATGTTTTAGTCCCTTGCAGTTACCATTATTATCATTGTTGTTATTTTGCTGCTGAAATTGTCCCCTTTTTGACCATTAGGAGTCCCTTCAAGATAGCTCCGAGTCCATTTGATGGGACTCATTAATTCTGGAGAACTTCCATTCTCTCAGGTTCAGTGAATGTTCCTGGCTCACCTTGTACTTTTCCTGCAACCAGACCTAGAATGAACCTTGGTTCCTTGTGGTACGATAAATATCAAAGTCTGCATGGCCCTGCAAACGTACTTTTCAACTCTTCCCTGATGGTGTCTTAAATTTTTTAAATTGTAAGTAGGTCATAGTAAAAGGGTAACAAAAAACCTGTATTTGAGGTGAAAATGTGATCTTTTCTTCTAAAAACCCCCACTTGCAATGTTGGATTTTTCAATCCCACACCATACTTTTCTAATGAAAACTGTTATTTTATCACAGTGGTAGCCACCTGTTCATCTCAGTAGCCCAGTTGGGGGGCAATATACAGGAAGTGATCTTTGTGTTAACCTACTTGGTACAACAAGTGCCAAGATGTGTGCACATGTGCAAAACTATCAACAGGTGTATTATACCCACATAATTGTCCGTGTTACATTTTTAGTGTATGTATACCTGGGCTTCACAGTGGGTAAAATGCAACCATACACAACCAAATTGAATGATCCAATGTTAGGACAAGGTCTTAAAATATAATTAGGTTGTTGGAAGGGATAAAACCTATTGGACAGAATGCCCGCACTGCGATTCAATGTTGGAAATTGTCTGTAACAGATGATATGCTGCAAGATATAGTAAAAGACACAAATGCTAAAATACAAGTAAAACATTCTGTCATCATGCTCAAAAATGTGTTTATTGTGCTACCTCACTACCTGAACTGAAACCATTCATAGGCCTGCTGTATCAGCAGGGCTGTCTCTTGGTAACTGCAGGAGTGTGAAAGACTGGTGCAGTAGTGACCGGTGTGGTCTGGAGGTTTGCAGAATAACAATGACAGTGAAGAGATTTTGTTTCCCTCACAATTGCCTGAGGTTTGATGACAAAACCACCCACCAAGAAAGGAAAAAACCAATAATCTGGCTGCTGTCTGCTCGTTATTCGAGAGCTTGGTAACAAGATGCCAGGAAATTAACATACCATCTGAATACATGACTATTGATGAACATCTTGTAGCATTTCATGGTCACCATAGCTTTAGGCAGTGTATGCCAAACAAGCCTTCAAAATACATTATAAAAATCTATGCCCTGGTAGATGCAAAGACATTACACTTTCAGTTTAGAAATTTATCCTGGAACTCGGCCACCAGGTCTTTATTCGTGTAGTAATAACCAAATGATGTTGTAAATAGACTTGTTGCTCCCGTCTCCCAAAGTAATCAGAATGTGACATTGGACAATTGGTTTACCAGTCACCAATTGATGTTACATTTGCTAACAGACCACAACTTGACCAGTGTAGGAACTGTTCTCAAGAACAAAGCAGAAATTCCTAGTGAAATGTTGCAAATTCAAACTAGAGAATTGTATAGTGCAATCTTTGGATTTCAGACACATGTAACATTGGCCTCGTATATGGAAAAGAAAAACAAAGTGTTACTGCCGATGTCAGCATTGCACCATGATGGCACGACTGACAGAGAAACCTTCACAAAATTGAAGCCAGAGATGGTAACTTTCTACAACAAAACCAAAGGCAGAGTAGATGTTGTTGATGAATTATGCAGCAACTATGATGTCACTTGAAACACGAAACGTTGGCCGATGATCATGTTTTACTCTATCTTAAACATGTGTGGCATAAGTACTTCATAACAAAGAATAACAAGTCCTAAATACCACAGAGAGATTTCCTTAGACAATTGGGACTGGATCTTATACAGGATCACTTACTACAGAAGAACAACAAATTTCTGCCCAAGGAACTATGCAAAAAAATTCAGCAGCACACTGGTGATCTGAAAGGTGAAGAGGCAGGTGCAACATCACAAAGACCTACTACAACAATAAGAAAACCGAAAAGTTGTCATCCGTGCCCTACAAAAAAGGACAAGATGTACATGCTATCAGTGTAAGCAAGACTTGTGTATGTAACATGCAGTTTTCTTTTTTCTTTTCTTTTTCTTTTTTTTTTTTTTGGTGCTGGGGATCGAGCTCAGGGCCTTGTGCTTGCTAGGCAGGCGCTCTAACCAGTGAGCTAAATCCCCGGCCCGAACATGCAGTTTTCACATGTGAAGACTGCCCTGCGTGTGACAATTGAAGCAAAGATTATTTCTGCAGGAGACTTTTGTTTGTGTTTTCATTGTAGTTCACATAGGAATTTATTTTTGATGTCATCTTTTAGGTTTTGCAAAGAGTTGATGGTGAAAATGTTGATGTTTATTCTACATACAATACATACTAAAAAATTAGTACTTTATTTTATTGATATCTTATATTCCTGTGAAGTACAGATTGTATGATAGAATAAGAACCTCCTGACAAAACAAGATGATCAGCAAGATGGCAAATATGTCCTACCAAAAAAGACAGGAAAGCAAAACACACGTGTGATCAGTGTGACGTGTGTATGGAACATGCCGTTTTCATTTGTGAAAACTGCCTTAGGTGTGATCTTAGGTGTGATAATTGAAGCAAAGATTTTTTTTTAATGATCGCATTGATCATAGTTTATTTGTACCTGTACATGATACATCGTGGTTCCCCACCCCTCCCTTCCACTCGCCCTCCCTTCCCTATTTACAGAAGCTTTATTTCATTTTTCTCCTTTTTTCCCTTTTTTTTCCTTCTTTTCACCCTCCTGCCTTTCTAATTTTCCTCCCTATTGAATATTATCTTTCTTTTATTTAGTATCTATTATACTTTTTTGTCCTTATTTACACTTATGGTTTCTCATATCAAAGAAACAATTTGATATGTACTCCTGTGTGTCTGATTTATTTCACTTAAGAGTATGTTCTCAAGGTGCATCCATTTACCTATAAATATCTCAAGTTTATCCTTTTTATGGCAGAGTAATACTCCATTGTATAGAAAAACCACATCTTCTTTAGCCATTTATTAGTTGTTGGGCATTTGGGTTGTTTTCAAGACTTAGCTATTACAAACTGTGTTGCTATAAACATGGTTGTACATATATCACTGTGGTAGGATGTTTTTAATTCTTCTGGGAAGATACCAAGCAGAGGAATAGCTGGGTCAAAGGGAACCTCTAGTTGTAGTTTTTTGAGGAATCCTCACACTGATTTCCACAATGGTTAGACCAGCCTACATTCCCACCAACAGTGGAGGAGGGTTCCTTTTTCCCCGAAGCCCCGCCAGCATTTGTTATTGGTTGATTTCTTGATAATAGCTGTCTTTCTGGAGTGAGATGAAATCTTAGCATTGTTTTAGTTTGCATCTCTCGAATGACCAGTGATGTTGAACACTTTTTCATATATTTGTTTGCCATTTGTATTTCTTCATTTGAGAGGTGTCTGTTCATTTCAGATGCCCATTTTTGGATTGGGTCTCTAAATTTGGGGGTGTCTGATTTTTTTGAGTTGTTTATATATTCTAGATGTTAGACCTTTGTCTGAGGAATGGTTGGTAAAAATTTCTTCCCACTCTGTAGGTTTTCTTGCCACTCTGTTGGTGATTTCTTTTGCTGTGCAAAAACTTTTTAACAGGATGTGACCCCAAGCACTGATCCTTTGTGTTGTTTCCTGTGCAGTCTGAGTTTTGTTCATAAATTTTTTTCCTACCCCTGTATCTTCAAGAGTTCTTCCTCTTCTATCTTCCAGTAGATTTAGTGTTTCTGTTTTAATGTTTTCTCTGATCCACTTCAATTTTAGTTTAGTATATGGTGAGAGACATGTATCTAATTTTGGTTTTTGGCGTGTGGCAAGCCAGTTTTTCCAGCACCATTTATTAAAGAGGCTATCTTTCTTCCAGTGAGGGTTTTTGGCTCCTTTGTTGAAGATGAGGTATTTGAGTGTGTTTGGAGTTATTGCTGCATCTTCTAACCTGTTCCAATGATCCTCCGATCTGTCTTTTTGCCAATACCATGCTGTTTTTTAATCACAGAAGCTTTATAGTATAATTTCAAGTCAGGGATTGTGATGCCCCCTGCCTTCGCCCTGTTGCCCAGAATTGTTTTTGCTATTCTTGGTCTCCTCTGGTTCCAGATGAATTTCACTATTGCTTTCTCCAATTCTGCAAAGTATGCTATTGGTATTTTGATTGGAACTGCATTAAATCTATATAGTAGTTTAGGAAGTATGGCCATTTTCACTATGTTGGTTCTTCCTACTCAAGAACATGGGATGTCTTTCCATTTTCTGACATCCCTTTCAATTTCCTTTTTTAGAGTACTATAGTTTTCACTGTAAAGATCTTTTACTTGCTTTGTTAGGTTGATTCCTAAGTAATACTTTTTTTTTTTTTGATGGTATTGTGAAAGGTGTATCTTCCCTAATTTCTTCCTCAGTGAGTTTGTTATTTGTATATAGAAATGCTACTGATTTTTGGGTGTTGATTTTGTATCTGGCTACACAACTGAATTTGGTTATTAAATCTAGAAGTTTTTTGGTGGAGTTTTTGGGGTCTCCTGTATAGAGTATCATGTCATCCGCAAATAATGCTAGCTTAACTTCTTCCTTTCCTGTCTTTATTACTTTTATTTCTTTCTCTTGCCTAATTGCTCTGGCTAATGTCTCCATAACTATATTGAATAAGAGTGGTGATAGTGGAAGCCTTGTCTTGTTCCTGAATTTAGAGTGAAAGCTTTCAGTTTTTGAACATTTAATATGATGCTGGCTGTTGGATTGCCATAGATGGGTTTTATCAGATTGAGGTGTAGACCCTCTATTCCTAATTTCTGTAGGATTTTAATCATGAATGGGTGTTGGATCTTGTCAAATGCTTTTTCTGCATCTATTGAAGTGATCATGTGATTTTTGTCTTTGACTCTGTTGATATGGTATATTACATTTATTGATTTGCTTATGTTGAACCATCCCTGTATCCGTGGGATGAATCCCACTTGGTCGTAGTGAGTGTATAATCTTCTTGGAATTCATTGTATTCCGTTTGCCAGTATCTTATTGAGAATTTTGATATCTATGTTCATTAGGGAAATTGGCCTGTAGTTCTCTTTTTTGTTTGGATCCTTTTCTGGTTTTGGTATCAGGGTAGTGCTTGCTTCCAGGAATAATTTTGGGAGTACTGCTTCCCTTTCAATTTCCTTAAAGAGTTTGAGGAGTAATGGTATTAGGTCATCTCTGAATTTCTTGTGGAATTCAGCTGTGAATCCATCAGGACCTGGACTTTTTTTTGTTGGTAGGTTTTTAATTAGCTCTTCAATTTCAGTGGATGATATTGGGTTAGTTAGCATTTTTATTTCTTCTTGACCCAACTTTGTTAATTCATGTGTTTCTAAGAATCTGTCCATTTCTTCAGTGTTTTCCATCTTGTTTGAGTATAGTTTTTGAAGTAGGTACTGACGATCTTTGAATTTCTGCAGGGTCAGTTGTGACTTCACCCTTTTCATTTTTTATTGCATGGATTTGAGTCATTTCTTTCCTTTTTTTGATAAGATTGGCTAGGGGTTTGTCAATTTTATTTCATGTTTTAAAGAACCAACTCTTTGATTCATTGATTCTTTGTATTGTTTTCTTAGTCTGAATTGCATTAATTTCAGCTCTGATCTTTATAATTTCCTCTCTCGTATGAGCTTTGGGTTTGGTTTGTTCTTCTTTTTCTAGAAGTTTGAGGTTCAACATTAGGTTGTTTATTTGAGCTCATTCTGTTTTTCTGATGTGGGAGTTCAACACAATGAATTTCCCTTGTAGCACTGCTTTCATTGCATCTCGTAAATTCTGATATGTTGGATTGGCATTATCATTTAATTGTATAAATTGTCTAATTTCTTCTTTAATTTTCTCTGTGACCCAGCTGTTGTCCAGGTGGATGTTATTTAATTTCCATGTGCTTATGTGGTTTTTTTGGTTTCTTTTACCATTGATTTCCAATTTCATTCCACTATGGTCTGATAATATGCATGGGATAATTTAAATTCTTTTACATTTAGTTAAGTGTGCTTTATGAGCTAGTATGTGGTCAATTTTGGAGAATGTCCTGTGTGCAGCTGAGAAGAATGTATATTCTGATGTTGTGGGGTGGAACACTCTGTAGACATCTGCTAGGTCCATTTGTTCACAGATTTGATTCAGTTCTGATATTTCTTTGTTAATTTTTTGTCTGGTTGATCTGTCTATTTGTGACAGTGGGGTATTGAAGTCTCCCATTATAATTGTGTTTGTGTTTATTTGATCTTTCATGTCCTTTAATAATTGTTTTATGTAGTTAGGTGCACTGGTATTTGGTGCATAAATATTAATGATATCTCTTCCTCTTGGAGTTTTCCCTTGAGAAGTATGTAATGACCTTCTTTGTCTCTCTTGATCAGTCTCAGCTTGAAGTTCACTTTGCAGCTACTTCTGCTTTTTCTGGGTTCCTGTTGCATGAAGTACTGTTTTCCATCCTTTGATTTTCAGTCTATGAATTTCTTTTTGGGTTAAATGTGTTTCCTCTATACAGCATACTGATGGATCCTGTTTCTTGATCCATTCTGTCAGTCTGTTTCTTTTTATTGGTGAGTTGAGGCCATTTACATTGATGGTTATAACTCCTATATATTGACTCATCTTTGTCATAGTCTTTTTCTGTTCTTGGTTGTGTTTTTCTCTTCTGTTTAACTACTTGTTTTGCCTGGTGGATTCTTTTTATTGGTGTCCTTGGAATTACAGTCTCCTTTTTCCCTTTCTATAATAGCCTTCAAAATATTCTGTAGTAATGGTTTAGTGGTCATGAATTTCTTCAGTTGTTCTTTGTCATGGAAGTATCTTATTTCATTATTGAGTTTGAAAGATAGTTTGGCTGGGTACATCAACCTGGGTTGGAGATTGTTTTCTTTTAGGGTTTGAAATACTTTGCTCCAGGCTGTCCTTGATTTAAGGGTTTGTGTTGGGAAGTCTGCTGTGATTCTGATGGATTTTTCCTTTATAGGTGATTTGTTTCTTTTCTCTAATGAGTTTCAGTATTCTGTTTTTGTGCTGAATTTCTGGAATCTTGATTATTATATGTCTTGGTGTAGATTTATTTCAATCATGGTTAATTGGGGTTCTATATGCCTCACTTATCTGTATGTCAAGTTCTCTTCTCAGGCTTGGGAAGTTTTCTGTCATTTCTGTGAATAACCTTTTTAGGTCTTTTTCAAAATTTCCTGCTTTTTCGTTCATTCCAGCCACTCTTACATTGTTCTTTTTTGCATCATCTAGCAGCTTTTGCATTGGTTTTTCGTAGTCTCTAGCTATTTTTAAGAAGTCTTTCTTTTCCTGGTCATTAATTTCAGACCTGCCTTCTAGATCTGAAATTCTGTCCTCGCTTTCATTTAATCAACTGTGAATACTTTCAAGAGAATTTTGATCTCTTGAATATCTGTTTGAATCTGTTTCATGGGTTCCATTTCTTTCTTGAGTTGAGTATTCAAGTTTTCCATTGTTTTCCTAAGCTCTTCTGCTTTTCTCTGTCTTCTCTAAGTGCACTAAGCAGGTCTTTCATTACCATCATCATCTCTTTTTTAACTTGCGCTATTATTTCTAATCTGATGTTCTCTACAGCCTCATTCATCTGTTTTTTTAACTTCTGCTGCTGTCATTTCTGAAAGCTTAGTTGGGTGTCTTTGCCTTTCCTCTGTGTCATTGTCTTCTGGATTTGTTCGGGGGGCCTGAGAGTCTGGGATTGTAACTTATTTCTGTGTCTTGTCATTATCCCTTTTATTTTGCTTTCTATGTTGGATTTTATAGTTTGTTTATTGTAGGTAGAATTGAGGCAAATATCAAGACTTTCCTAGGAAATGTCCATTCCTTCGAGGTGTCTTCTTGGTACATGTGGCTCTTGGTTTTTGTATTTGTCTCGATGTCTTACTTTCCAGATTCAACAGGGATCTGAAGTCGCCGTCTGTTTGGCCCAGCACTTAGTTTTTTGGTACTGGACTATGTTGGTAATTATGAACCCAGACACTTATATTATTGTTATTCAAGTAAGTACAACTGCCTTTAACAGGTGTATCACCCTGATTATAGTGGTACATTAGTAATAACAATAGCATCAAGCATATACATAATATTGATAGATTGTGGTAACTGTTAATTTTGTATCTTTAACCAAGAGAGCAAGATCTACAGTTATATAGCAACATATAACATACCCCAGAGTTTCTGTGCAGTGGGTTTCTCCTTAGAGTGGTTTTCACCCTGTGGGGGGGGAGGGATTGAGAGGGGTAGAGAGAGATAGAGGTAATTGAAGAGAAATGTAGTAGATGTAAAGCTGGAGGATAAAAGAAGATCACTTAAACATTGGGAAGCTGGAGGAGACAGGCTGGAGACAGTGAAGGGTGAAAATACTGGAGCTGACCAAAGAAAATCTAGGTATTATTCACTTGCATGAAAAAATAAAATCAGAAGAGGCAGTTGAGGAAGGAAAGAGAAAAATGAAAAAAGAGAGCTGAACAACACAGAAGACAATGGAAGTAGAAGCCTACTAAATAGCAGCTACAACAAAAAGAACAGATAAAAAAAAGAACAGATAGAAGAAGGAAAGCAAAAGATAACCAAGTGAAAAAAGAAAAAAAGAAAAAAAATTTTTTGAATGTATATATATAGTGAAGTTCTTCTAATGTCCACAGTCCTATGGTACTGTCCAAGCCAGAACCCAGATCTGTGCTGGTGGCCCCACCTGGATTGCAGTAGGTAGTGCTGGGTACTGTGCTGGTCTTGGCCTCTGGGTTTCAAGTCCAGGGCAGGGTTTTCACCCAGTGTCTTGCTGGGGGTCCCTTAGTGGTCCACCTACGTCTCTGTACCCTTTATGGCTCCGCCCCGTTTCCTCAGTTGCTGGGGTATGGATGGCTCTTCTGTGCATGCACAGCCTCCTGTCCTCTCCTCTCTCCCAGCCGCTGAAAGCAGGGCTGGGCTTGTGCTGTGTGGTGTATTCGCAGATATCAGGCAGAGGTGCTGCAGGTTGCTGTGGCAGATACGAGGCCAGGCTGTTGCAAGGCGGGTGCAGTCGAGGAAAGTTTGAAGATTTTTTTGTTGTTTTTTTTGCAGGGTGAAGCAGAGATTATTTTTGTTTTAGGATTTTATTTGTATTTTAACTGTAGTTCACACAGGAATTTATTTGTTATTTTTTAGGTATTAACAAAAAACAGTTGATGTTGAAAATTCTGATGCTTGTTAGAAACACTCAAGAATATTAAAAATTCAATAATTCATTTTATTGATATTTTTTCCTGGTAAGTATACACTGTTCGATAAAACTGATAGAGTTAGTAATTCATCAATAGAAATACTTCTAAAAAATAAGCATGGGCATTATAACCAACATGATGCTCCTTTTAACAAAAATCACCATGGCAAGCCAGGGTTTAGGAGGCTGACCACATATACCCTGCTTCCCAGATGCACAGCTACACTTGAGGCTCGCTCTGTGCCTTGAGAACATGCCAGTGGCCTCTTCAGGGAGGTGTTAGGCACCCAGGAGGCTCTGTGTGCAAAGCCAGGAAAGCTCATTTAGTAATGAATCATTACCAAAAATACTCAGAAGTTTTTTTAAAAAGATGTTTGAACTCAAATTTTCTTTGGTCCAAAATATGTTAGGTTGCAGACTTCACTGGGTAAGTTTTCTTCTTCCAACTTGGCTACAAATCCTTTAGCTACGTGGGAATGTTGTACATCACCCAGTACTGTAAACACCAGCACATCTCCAATTCATGTCTCACAGATCGGAACAGGCACCAGACCCGGACTTCCTGAGCGCACCGTTAGGTCAGCCTCCTGCCAGCCTGAAAGAACACAGCCAGTCTCTCCACAAAGAGGTAGGTGGCTAAGTGCTCTGTATTCTTAGTCAGAGATGTGCACCAGGGGGTCAAGGGACAGTAATTTTTATATTTTAAGAGAATAAATTTCAAGATGATATAAGTTATTCATTTGAAGAAACCGTGTAGTCTCAAGAATGATTAACATATTTGAAAAAATGATAAGAAAAGTATTACGTAAAACTTTGGTACTGGTTGGTGTGTTTTTAACTCTCTGATCTTAGGCCTTTTGCCTAGTATTTTGTGTGAGAATCCCAACTCCTGACATAATGTTAATTCAGGTCCCAGTAGGGACCTGATTGAATCTATCTACCGCAGTATTTTCTGGGGAACTTGGAAGCATGTGGTTTTCTGTCTCCGCCATATAAGAAGACCCCAGTTTATGAACGAGTTCCATTCTGGGAGACTGTCCGTAAGCTGGATTCATTCCTAAGTGCAGCAAAGTGAGTCTTATATAGTACACCTATGAAAGTTCGCAACTCAAATGTTCATAAGTCAGGGACTTACTGAGCTGTACAATGCTGTAAAGTCATTCACGTTATTTCAGGAAATATATATCCATCCATTACCCTACACAGATACCAGCCTGGATCCATTTGAGGGAAAGAAATACAGTCATACTTTGGTACTCAGCTTCTTTAAAATTCATCAACTTGGTATGTGACACATTTTGATGGGACAGTTTTGTCCCAATTCTTGTCCTTTGCTTGGTACTTGATGCACAAGTTGGAACTTGTGGATATCGATTGCCTTGCTCCCCTTTCCAGCCAAAACAATGTTTGGTACTCAACATTTTTGTACTCATCTTGCCTCCTGGAACCAATTAACAGTAAGTACCAAGGTACTACTATCACTAAAATATGGTGATGACACAGCAGGATGCTTGTAATAAAAGAACACCAAGGAACGTGGGTCCTCAGAAAAGGGGGCCAGGCCATCTGGAGAAGGAGTGAGGCAGGCCTTAGGGTTGGAGGGAGCACAGGGCATGCGAGGGGCCCTTGGACACAGCCATTTGATAGGGTAGGAGTTGGGGGGCCACTGGGGCAACAGGGATGGGCAGTTAAGAGCCAGAGCGCAGCCTCAAGGTGGTCTCTAGTCCAGAGGGTGGGAAAGAGCCCAGAGGTGGTCTCAGGCACTGCTGGGAAGCATGCTGGCCTTGGGCTGGGGACACTGTTTAGCTTTAGCCGGAAAGCTCGTAGACCTGAGTCCTGTAGTCCTTCGTGAGTACCATCTATTTGGTTTGGGAGGAGGCAGCCCCACCATGGATCCGTGGATTGGGCCAGGCGAAGGACAGTCTGACTCAGGAGCTGGTACAAGAGTTTGAACATGCTGAACAGAATAGGAAACAGTGGGACAGCTTCCCAAGGACAGCACAAGAGGATGCAGAAGCCTAGATTCAGAGAAGTCCCACGTAGCACTTGCTGCTCCTAGAAGGAGGCTGTGCAGGGCGGGAGAAATGGATTATTGCAGGCACAGGTGCCGGCACAGGTGCCACCCCCGTGCCTCCCGCCGACCCCAGCCCCTCTTCAAAGGTAGGTTTGTGTCAATTCGTCCAAGCAGTTTCCTTTTGTTGCATTACGTGTGGCCAGTAAGTAGCCCATTGTTGTATTTTGTTCAAGATACAGGACCATTTTCAAATAATGTGCTTTAGGAAGAAAGAACCTGTGTGTTTTTTAGATCTGTTGCATCTTTGTGGACTAATGTAAATCTTACGAAGGAGATTGTTTAGAGGTTTTATTGTCTGTTTTCTTTAGCACTATTTTGTAACAACATACTTTTCCATTCTTGTTCGTTCTAAGTGTACCACATCTCAGCCATGTGAAGGAGAAAATAAGTGTTGATTGACTGCCATTTGCTGTCTGATCATCTTTTTTTTTCCTTAAAGGTATTTATAATTTAGAAAACACATTCCAAACAACCAATCTACTTGTAATTTCTCAAACAGTGCCTGTATGTTTAGTCAAGAGGAGAGCTGCCCAACAAATAAGTAATGAATCAAATAATGTGCTGCCTCCCCCAGTAGGTTTTTATTCATTTTTAAATCATCAGGATCTCACTTAAGTGACAGGAGTAAAAATTACCAATATTAACGGCAAAATCTACCCTTAAAAATGGAAGAAAACATGGCTTTTTACCCATTTAGGTGAGGCCGAGGAAAGACACAGGCACAAAACAGTTTTACCGGAATGAGATGGGCCGGACCAGCCATGTGCATCTCAGAACCAAATGCTTTTTGGTTTCAAAACCACATCATCTTTATGTGTGTGTGTGTGTGTGTGTGCGTGTGCGTGTGCGTGTGTGTGTGTGACCAGAAATTGAACCCAGGGGTCTCACACATGCTAGCACAAGCTCTCCCACTGAGCAGGAGCCCCAGCCCACATCATCCTTCTTTTATGATTAAGAAAGTAAAGTATCTTTGAGTTGTTTCTGTGTATTGAAACAATATACACATTTACAAAGATCGTGGGTTAAATATCTCCTTAGATAAAATCTTAAAAGTATGTGATTTTCAGAATTTAAGAAATCTCTATTATGAATTCTTGGTTTGGAGTCTAATGAAGCTCAGAAATACTTGCTTTGGTCTCTTGGGTAAATGGCTAATTGCACAGCCCCATGCAGGTGATGTTTACTGCGGGCCTCGGTGCTGTGGGTCCTTCTCTTGAATAAACATGACCTTAGAGCTGCTGAAACTCAGATTACGTCCCCTGGAGGCTGGATGAGATCCTGCCGCACCCGTGTAACCTAGCAGGCAGTTACGTAATTGAGCTTCCTGCTTTTAACAGAAAAATTTGTAATTACTTTATGTGAAAAAAATTAGTTGGGTGCTTTGTTAAAATACAAAGTGGCTTCATATTCCCTTTCTCCCAAGTGCCATCTGCTTCCACCTGGGAGACCTCGGATGCAGCAAGCAGCCTGCTAATGTCACTCAGAGTGGACCAGGACCTGTCCCCACCATAAACAAACTGGTTACGTTCACCAGGAAGCCCATCCCCTAATGATCAGCCATCTTGTTCATTTCTAAATACTCATTTGTTGGCTCCTGGCAACATTTTCTCCTTTTAATTACTTTGTGGATAAAATTCCCTCCTCTCTTTTACATAGATGTAACTCAAGTGATGATGCTTGTGTTCATCTTAAATGCTGAGAAATTATTTCCAGTGTCCAAGAAAAGGTTCTTAAAGGAGAGATAGTTAAATCTGTGTGAGGGGAAAACATCATCTGATCTCTGCTGCTTCCTTTTCCGTAGCTGTGGTAGTAGCACTGGTTTACATACAGAAAGGAATTCAATTTTACCAAATGCCCCCCCCCACACACACAAGGTCTCACGATCTAGCTCAGGCTGTCCTTGAACTCACTGTGTAGCCCTGGCTGGCCTTGAACTTGTAGCGACCCTCCTGCCCCAGCTTCCCAAGTGCTGAGATCACAGGTGTGCGCCGCCACGCTCAGCCTCTTGCCAAATGCTTTTGCATTCAGTTTCTCTTTGTATTTGTATCACCATTGCAGAGATTGCTTTAAGAATAGCCTGTGTTTTCTTTAAAAAATAAGTAGGAAAAAAAGAAAAACTGAATTATCAAGGTAAAGGGACAGAAAACTGCCTCTTATCCTTCTATCCACATACCACCCTGTTGACATCAAAGCGCATGGCCTTTAATATCTGTCTGTTGACAAACACACACTGCACAGCTTGTGTGCGTCGCCTCCTTTTGCCCACTTCTAGCAAAGAGAGTTTTCTTCCCTGCCATCACCTGTGCCCCACCTCACTTGCAACGGGTTTATGCACTCTCGCTTCAGCTAGCTGCCTGTCAGATATTTAAGTTTATGCTCTTTCCTCCAGTCAGAAAATTTTAGAGAACATCCTTGCAATTCAGCTTTTCAACTATCTATGATATTTCCTCCAAATGAGTTCCCAGATGTAGGATTATTAGGTCAAAAGGTGTCTACATCTTTCAAGTTTTTGTTATGCATCACTGAACCTCACCCTGCAAGGGTCATCAGAGTTAGTAATGGATGAGAAGAGCAGCTCTCTGAGTTCTTTATAAAACTAAATACCATCAACTTTCTAAAAACCAATTTGAGAGGTGAAAATGGCATTCAGTCTTTTTGTTCACTTGGCCTTTTTGTTACGATCCAGGTTGAACTCTGTCCTATTTGTGAGCCATTTGTATTCTTCTTTTATGATTTACCAGTTCTATTAGATAAGTAATAGGTTTTCTTATTGATTTATTAGAACTTTTAAAATTTATACATTTTGTTGCTGTATTTTTAGCAGCTTGATCTTTGTCTTTCATTTTTCTTAGTAGTGTTTTAGGTACAATGTCTTTTCCATTAATAGCTTCAACTATCTGTGCATTTCAGTATCATAATTGATAAGTGTCTGGATATAAATTAAGAGCCAGCCAAGAGGTCTCTGGTTGTTATATGACAGGATCCATATTTAAACTGAAATTTAAGGGAACTTCTAGTAGAATTGATGGCATGATTCTAGGAATACTACTAAGTATAATTTGCAGAATGGCTGACCTGCCATCAGGTTTGAAGTATGGTGGTGCCAACCTCAGCCATTCATTCTTCAGACATGGGTGCTCTGGCACCTGTTTCCATGCCCTGTCTCCTGGTCCTGGACTGGCAGAACAGTGAAGGGCTCTTTGTTGATCTCAATGGGGCTTCATGCTGCTGAGAACAGTGGAACGTTCTCATTGGCCTTCCTGGGTTGCAGATGTATGTGGTTCCAAGAGGACCTTTATCCCTAACAGACAAGTTGAGACTGGGCACAGTCCATTCACAAGCACTGTCCGAAGCTGTGGAAAGCTGGCACCTAAAGGTATCTTTCAGAGACTGAGTTGTGGTTTGCAGCGAGCATATGATGCGTAAGGGAGCTTGTTAACTCTTCTCTGTGCTTGCTAGGTAGAGTTAGTGCCCACGCTCTGGGACAAGTCTCTTCACCTTGGAGCTCCCTTAGAAATACACAGTTCTGGAACATCTGCAAACAATATATGCTGAGACTGTGTCACAGATACTTTTCCTGACTCTGCAGAAGTGGTTTTTGACTAAAAGCTTATTATGACTGGTCCTTGTCTAAGGCTGATGTTTGTTTCTGCCCTGCTTGTCCATTGTTCCCTGCCTGCTGGGGATGTCTATTGTGGGTTCCTTTGCCCGGGGCCTCCTGGGTGGATCCACTGCTGTCTGGGCTCCGTTGCAATTTGGCCATCTACCACAATTTTTATGTATAAAGTCCACATCTTTGAAAAGTTGCCTATAGAATTATCTTAAGAGATGAGTTCTTTTATAAATGTTTCTATCCAAAAAGAAAGAGAAATCCTGGAGATGAATATTGAATAGTGAAGATAAATGGGGTAAAACATATGAAATAATGAAACTGGTGGCACAGTGTGCTTATCGCATTGCTCCCCTCACGGTGGAAAGGAGCACTCAGCACAGAACGAGCGGCAGTGGTGGGAAAATGTCTGCTGGATTACTGTAGTGTTGGATTCTCTGTTCTTCATTCTAGGAAGCCTCACTCAAATTCAGCTCAAGTAAAAGGGGGTCTGATAGGAAATGGGGGTACAGCAAAGCAAGATTCTGCGTCATCGCTGAGAGTGTTGACCTAAAATGAGAAGTGGAGAGACCGGCTGTCCAAAGCCAAGAGTTTATTTGGGACTAGCAGTGACTTGCAGTCCTGGATATGCGTGCTTGGTGGACCAAGGGGGCAGCCAGAGGGTTGGGACAAAGGGGAAGCTTTAAGAGCGAAAGGAGAAGTCCAGAGGGCTGCCCTGAAGCAGAGACATGGGAGCTGTACGTTATGGTAGGAAGCTGTACGTTATGGTAGGGAGCTCGTAGCAGGGGTTGCCCTTGGCTCAGGGCCACTGTCAGGCAAGTGCTTGTGCAGGCAGCATCTGTGGGATGTTGCAAGGGGGTTATCTGAAGAAGTACAGCTTTGAGGAGCCCCTTGCCTGGACCCTTCTGTGGGCATTCATGCTCTTCCTTCTTGCTTCCTGGCTCCACCTTGTTACCTTGGCATAGGTGACTGCTTTTATTTTTTTTTAGGTGCTGGGGATCGAACTCAGGGCCTTGCGTGTGCCAGGCAAGTGCCCCGCCACTGAGCTGAATCCCCAACCCCAGGTGATTGCATTTCGATCCTAGTGAACTTGTACAGGGGACTAGAAAGACACCACCCGAGCCACTGATAATCCAAAACGGTTCCAGCATTCAGAGGAGGAAAGGATGATATTGTTGTTTATTTTTTATTTCTTCCAAACCTATGAATCTTTACATTATCTGCAAATTCTACAGGAGAAAATGCAAAAAACTTCAACTCTTAACAATTTTATTCTTTAAAAAGTTGTTAAGATGGTGATTACAAGGTCATATCAAGAAATTACTAGTTACAGCTATCGTTTAAGGTGATATAATTTAGAGGTTCATATTTGAGGGTCTCTCAAAATGTATGAATTGGTGTTAAACCTCAGAAAACGAGAATTCTAACTTTCATTGTGGGATTTAGGCCAGTTCTTTTTGCTCCTGTTATGAAGTGCTTTCGTATACCCAGGGTTATGGGGCACAGACAGACTAGACCAAGCTGGATAGAGACCCCCCTCCCCCAGGATGGTGCAGGGAGCACACTGACAGTTGAAGGTTGGCATTTTAAGGGAACCTTGTCTGTATTACTCTCTCTCCCTGGGCAGATTTCAGAAGCAAGCACAGTGGACAGGTTTGTATGAGCAGCTGGGAGGGGTAGAATGGGAGCTGTGATGGGAGCCAGCCGTGGCCTAGGTCGGCCTCTGTGCGCAAGTCCAGTCTGCAGGAACAAGGATATGTGGCAGATCATCTCGATAGAGTCATCACTACTGGGCTGCAGGCGGCCCCGGCTGAAGAGCGAAGTTGCTGCCAATCCTTTGGCCAGTGGTTAGAACTCTCACCCCACCACCATTGCTAAAACATCCACTCCCGCTGCTCACCCAGTCCACAGGTCCTGCAGGCCGTCAGCCTCAGGGTAGAGGGTGAGCACCTTGCAGAAGTCAGGGCCAAAGGACCTGAAAAGCCAGACATACAAGGCCAGGCCTCCTTCCTCTGCCTCAGTGGTTCTTCCTCAGAGTGTGCCCAGCCTCCTTTACATGGTTCCCAGGCAAAATGCTCTTCTCCTGGTCATGGGGTCATTCATTCTCTGTTGCCCACACACTCATAGACCAAAGACAGCCTCTGAGGCTTTGCCTGCGAAGTCCTGTGTGCATTTCTCACAGGCTGGGCTGGTCGTGGCCCCGTATGTCACCGTTGTCACGTAGGGTAGAAGGTCCTCCCACCATCACTGAGATGTCCTCTCCAGCTCCACTTGTGAACAGGAATGGAGAGGAAGACGCACACTCTGGCAGTGGGACAGAGAGGTCCGTGGCTGTCTGCTAAACATTTGACCCTCATTTCCTGCCTGTTTTTAAGTCTTGAGGGAAAAGCACTGACTGGGAAGTTGAAAGACATGGGTGCTCACGCGATCTGTGAATTGACACCTTTTCCTCAACTCTCAAGTTGGCTGTGGCGAATCTGTGTCCTCCAGACAGGTTGGGGCAGTTCAGTCTGGTGTCCCATGAAAACAGCAGGCAGTGTGATAGGCGAATGTCTCTGGCTCCCCTCGGACTTGAGAGCAGAATGCAGCCCTCTTACTCCTTAATTGCAGAGCGTGATCAGAAACGGGCAGCCACATTCTTGCTCAGTGTGTCCTCTTCAGCCACAAAGTTTTCTGCAATATTCCCTTTGTGGGGAAACTCAGAGGTCATTTCTAGGTGGTTTGGGTCCTGCAAGGTCACATTTTGCCAGAGTTCTTTCTCAGTCCCATCCAACTCGATGCTACACACCTGGGACATAAGATTCGTGCACCTTCAGGAAGGAGATGTGGGGGCTTGATTTCTGTGTGTATTGAGCAGGGGATAACCTAACCTGTATGAACAGAGCTGATCTCCACACAGACACGTGCTTCACGAGTAAAGCACCTACATTCCCTAAATTCAGTCCTCAAAAGATACATTTTTATGAGTGTAAGTTGTTATAAAGAATTAAATTATGCTGAGTAATAGCCAGATGATATTTTTTCTTGAGGACATTTTAATTTCGGTTACTATTAGGATGCAAACTAATTCTTAGGTAAAATTTAACCTAAAATTATGTTTGAAGTCTAGATCTTTGACACCAAGGGGAATGTGGTTATGATTCATTTTGGTTTTATTTTTTTGAAACGCTGTAGGCGGCAGCAGCGGCATTGAACAAAGCTCTGATAGAAGAGTGTGTCGTCAGCTCAGCCATTCACAGCGACGAATCATCCTGTAGCTTGCCACCTGTGCTGCACAGTGATAGCGGGATAAAGGAAGCAAAACTCACATTCCGGCTCAGCAGCCTTCGCATGAGGGACCAAGGTAACTCAGAGAGTCTGTCCACAGCACGGAGGCATTCAGAGTCTGTGTGACCTCCTGTCTCATGGCACACCTCCAAATACCACTGGCTGTGGGACATCGCTGACTTTAACATGTACGATACGTTAGTGTTTTATACCACCTTTCAATAAATACATAGTATGTTCTCGTTTTGTCTAGCAGAAATGAGAGACCTAATAATAGGTCTATACTTCTGTTCAATTTTTAATGAAATAGTTTTAAGTTATGACAGTTTAATCACTTGGCAGGAGATCATTTTGATCCCACAATTTGCAGATAGTTCCATTAAAGTGATTTCATAATGAGCTGTGAAGTTTCTGATATTACTTAATAGAATTGATCCATAATTTTAAATATGCTTTTTAATTTTAATAGAATCTTATCCAAGTCTGAATAGATGAATTTATGCCCCAAAATTGAATATCCAATTTTAGGGCCCAGTAAGTGTGAGCATTCTAGCCTTACTCCTGTGACGTGCAGTCTTAGGTGTGTCTCTCACGGGCTGGGCTGGCTACTGCTCCGTAACTTCCAGACCAGCCATGAGCTGCGCACAGAAAGTACTGAGAAGGTGGTTTACATGCCCGAGGTTCAGGACTCACTTGTCCCACCAAGATTTGCAAATCACAAAGATCTGTTCCATAACTTTGAAGTATGTTTTTGTTACCATGTGTTTGGTTTTAGATGCTTCAAGTGGCTGCAAAGATGAGAGTGAACAAGAAAGCATGAGCGCAGAGGTGCCAGTCACAGGTGAGATGACAGCCATCTGCAGTCCCCACACAGGTGCAGTCTCATTGTATAATCAGGATGTTGTAGGAGAGGGCTTTCTGGAGCTGGCAGAGAGCCGGTGCCTGCTGCTGCTGCTGGAGCAGGGGTAGGCAGGAAAGCGCTGCACCCACACCTACATCCCATAAACTAGGGGCTCCTCATCATGACCCTACACCATACCACCGCCTCCCATCACACAGCTTTTCACCTCTGCCCGGCGGCTCCCAGGGACTACCCGCTCGTTGGCCTACAGGGTGCCGGTGTTTCTGACTTCCGCCTTTCTTTCCTGTAGTTGTTTAGTGCATCACTAAAACAAGAGCCAGAAAAGAATGCCAGACAGGAAGCTCATCTGTGCCTCGGTTATAAAGCTGGCTTAGTAATTTAAAAATTTCACCACTCAGGCTGCAGCAAGACCTATTAAGATTTTTGAATGTGTGTTATTAGGTAGTTTAGATGGAATCTGAATGATATCATGATTTTTAGGTGTAGAACATTAACAGTGGCAATTAGTATTCTGAACAGAGCCCTGTTTGTTGTACATCTAAATTTACTTGTACCTTATTTTGTAAGGTGGTGTACAGCTTCATTACAAATGCAAAGATCTGACTTTAAATATTTATACAAGTGACTCCACCCCACACCAAGGAGCCGAGGCATGCGTCTGCATACGCGCCATGTTGTTCTTGTGCACGAGCAGGAAAGAGCGGCTTACTTTTGTGGCAGTGCAGCTCACCGCGTGCTGATTAGTTCTGTAAACTCACGTTTCTGTGATGAACTCTGGTTTTGAAAAAAGAGTTTATGGTGGGGCAATGATTATATATTTTGTGTATCACATAGTGTCACACCAAAATACAGAGTTTCTCTTCTCTTTTAAACATTGTCTCCCAGCAATGTTTATCTTGGTTTTTATTCTTCATTTTGAGAAAACTCCAGTGGAGTCCTCTTAACTGTTCTGATTAATAAGAGAAACATAGACGATCTCCAGCTGTAGTAACCAAGAAGTCACTCATGTGCCTTCTCCTTGGTTTACCTGCGGGTGCAGAGGTAGCGAGTGATTTCTGCATTTCTTTCAGTTACGATGATAGAGAAACCAGGAAGTGACCCTGGTGCCCGTTCTTTCTTTCGTGGTCTCCCTTGCTATGACTAGGCGACACTCTCCAAAATTAATGAAATGACATTTACTCAGAGACTTCCTTCTGAGGGGGAGTATGGGCTTCGCAGCTTTCTTCTCGATGTGCCAAAGTGTGATGTGCCTAGAGGTAGTAATCAGGGCTGTTTGCCATTGAGATTTTTAAAAGAAACCATAATCCCAACAACCTGTCATAAACCCATCAGTAGTTGGCAGTTTAATTTTGTCCTGTTGTACGGGTATTTAAAAAAAAAAACTTTGCAGACACAAAAGAAACATAATAAAGAAATGTAGTAAACTTAGAGCCTTGCTTCTCCACCCTTGCTGCCGGCTCCATCCTTCGGGCCCTCCTCGAACTACCACCAAGTTCACATTTGAGGGCCTCTGCACCTCTGCTCAGCATAGTACCATTACTGTGTCAGTCATTGCAGCTGCTTCACTCTCTCAGTTTGTGACCATCATCCCCTTATTAAATTTGTCTTTGGCGCAATTACTGACTGGGAGGTTAGGCTTCTGGTAGAGTGAGACAATTGTGTGGGTCTGTGTAAGATGGAATCTGCCCACCCCCTTATAGTAGTTCTCTTGGCATTTCCTGTCTGTGTATGTGCATGCTGGTTGTGCATAGGCACAACCTTCTAGAATATTCCAAAGAAGAAGAATGTTCTAGAGGCTGAGGTTGAGGAGACGTGGCATTTGAGCCTGGACTTTGGCATCAGCCAGTACTGTCTTTCCCCACTGCTCTGTTTCTTCAGCCATGGGCAAATGTTCTACCTGAAAGGATCGTCTTCAAATTCAAAGAGACTGTGCATGTGAAAGTGCTGAGCAGATAGTAAACACTCCGTACCTACCATCTGCAGTGTGTAACAACACTCCTGTGAATATTGGAGCCATGTTTGGTCTTCTGTGCTGGTCCCCAAGTCCTTAGCATCACTACCCCAGGGACATCTAGTCCAAAGGAACCTCATGAAACAAACTCTAAGAAGAAAAGAAGGGTGTGTGGATGCAGTGTCACAGAAGAGAAACCCTGAGATGGCCCAAAGGGGTCCCGGCCCTCCAGGGCAGGGTTCTGCCTTCCCCGAGGAGGGGAACCAGCGGGGACCAGGACCAGCCCAGGCATGTGCTGCTGTGGTGCCTGGGACGGCGCTTCCCTGTGGTGCTGCTTAATTAGTTCCCACAAGGAGCTTCCACTTGAGAACACAGTTGGTAGCTTGAGTCCAGAAGAATGTTGTGCCTCACCAAAAAGGAATCTTGAAGCAGTTTCAACAAATGTTTGTAACTTGTAATTATCCCTGTGAGGAAACACTGGAAGAGCCCTAGCAAGCTAATGGAATGGCTCCTAGGACCCCACTAGGCAAGGCCAGCCGCCTCTGCCTGGGAGGCCTTATGTCCTCAGCAGCCTGTGTGTGCTCCCAGAGGGGACATTGAGGCCACCTGATCACCCAGCAGCAGGCCTCCCTCAGGTGCTACCTCTTCAGTGCTGCTGGACAGTGCACGTTTCCCAAAAAGGTACACTGTGCAGCACTCCACTCAGGAAATACTTGAGTGAATAACGTTTTGTGCCAAGCGCAGGGTGATCTCATGGTCTCCCTGCAGCATACGCAACGCACAGGAGCAGAGTGGAGACTCGCAGATGACTTCAGGAGAGGACTGTTTAAGCAGCAAGTGACTGGAGTTTCAGCTGACTTCCCATCTATTTGAAACGGAATTCTGTTAACAACCAGCAGAATGGATGCGCTGAGGGGCACACATGTGCACACAAATGCACACACACACCCATGAAACAAAAGCTTTTGAACACCACAAGTCTAATGGGGCCAGTCTTCTTGGTGGAGTACATTTATCTCCAGGGTTTTCCTGGGGTTCTGCTCAGTGGCAACGTCCCTTGAGACAAAATTGCTTTCTAACAAGACTTTGGGGAACTCTAGTGTGGTGCAGGCATTGAAAGCTACTTATCAAAGCTGCTGCCCAAGCTGACCAGCAGGTTGCAGTTGTCGTTTACAGCTGTGTGGAGAGGCTGTCTCTCAGTGTGGGTCCTTCTGTGGACCACTGTTTGTTCTGCAGCCATTCCCCAGGGGCTGAGGTGAAGTCGAGGTAGTCCAGGAGGCTGGCCTGGGGGAGCCCCGGTTACCCCACTCTCAGAGATGAGGATTGTGGGGATGTTCAGCTTGAGAAAAGAGCACCATAGCTGTATCTGAGAGGCTGCTTCATGTCTCTCAAGCATGATTACAGTGTGGTCAATAACAAAAGAACCATAGAGCTCCTTGTTGCCCCAGAACCAAGCACAGCATCTCTGGGGTATGAGCGTGTGCTGGGTGTGGGACCCCACAGGATGTGGCTCTCAAAAGGGCTGGGCGGCATTCTTGTTTTGGGGACCTCTGATGTTCCTTCTGTTGACGAGACCACAGTTCCCATTCTGTGCTGAAGGAGTGACCTGGCCAACACTTTTGTATCTGTATTTCCCCTTCTTGTTTGCTTATCACTCCAGAACTCAGGTCTTCTTGGCAGAGGGGCTCATTCTTAAGCATCTGCTCCTACTGCATCTATGAGTTGGCTGGACTAAGATCACACAGCACCACTCCTGTCCACACGTCCACACCCACAGCTGCTGTGTGTGCTCCCACACCTCGGGTTGGTGTTGTTAACGTCCTCTGCCCCTTTGTCTGGCTGTTCTCACTGAGATATCCAGGTTGAAATCAAGATCAACTCTGATGTCTGTGAATATGTGGTCTCTGTATAATAAGTAACATATCATTCGCCTGTGTATCACACCTTTTCTTGGGCTGCATCTTGGGGCAGAAGAGACCTGATTGCTGCCCTCAGGAAGGCCGCAGCATTTCTGCTCCTCACGGTGGTCCTACAGGGTAAATACCAGTAACCCATCCTGCAGTGGTCAGTTAGAGCCTCGGAGAGCTTGTGGCCTCAGGCTATGTGGCCTTAACTTTCAGGCTGAAACCCTGAGCTCCCCTCATCGGAAGGGCACCTGCAGCAAGATGTCCGGCTTGGCTGAGCACAAGCGCATGTGTGCTGCAACGGAAGACGAGCTCTGCAGGGATGCTGAGGAGAGCAAGGAGGAGCAAGGCCACATCTCGCCCTTCTGTGGGGGAGGGCAGGCCTGGAGAGCCTCCCGCGTGCAGGTCGTAGTCCCGAAAACACTCTGATGCTGTCCAGGACCTCAGGAGGATGGTGAACCTCTCACATCCCACAGTGCAGCTCCCCACACTGGCAGTTTTGTTTGCATTCACATTGAATTTACCTTTCAGCACTGTGTTTTAGTCAGTGACAGAGTTTATGCTAAACATTATAAAATCCAACACCTGACAGGGTCTGGCACACAGTGGGCACTTACTTTATCAAATGAATGAATAGAAATCGGGATATTGAGGAGTTTCCCTAAACATTTGTTGATTCAGGCCAGAATCCTGTCTCGCTCATTCACTCCACCAGCACTTTCCACCCCACGTGCCCATCCTGGCAAAACTCATCTCCTTAAGCCCCATGTGAAAGGGGCCCTCAGCTTTTATCTCAAGAGGATTAAGCCTGTAAGAATGTCCATTCAGCTCTCATTCTCTGACACCAATTCTCCTGGTCACGCTGTGTGGAAAGTGGCTGCTCGCTGGGTGTTCCTCATGGATGGTCTTTGGAAGCTAAGAATTGTGGGTCGTGCTGAGGCTTTCCAAAGGTCAGCCTGTGTTTGCAGGGTGCCACTCAGAGTCATGGGCACTGCCCCCCAGACTTTATTGCTTGAGTTTTACACCAAATTGGAAGAGGGTCATCACCGGTGACTAGACTTATCCTGGGAGAAAAGACCACAGTGACAACCAAACTATAGCAGTGTGTCACCTCCAGTACAAGACTCGCTAAGAATATGGTTCCCCTCCCTTGTCCCAGGAACACTCACTGATGATAATCAGTGGATACTTAGGGAACCTGGCACACACATTTATATAAAACCAGGGAGCCACTGTGTGCTGTGGGATTGTCCATCACAGTCCACATGGTCCTGTTTCCAGGCCAGGGGCTGACCATGGTGCCTGTGACCTACTGCTAGTGATAGCGCGCATTCCTCATTACACTGCGTGTGTGTCCCGGGTCATGTGTTTAATGTAAGCATTAAAGAGTTAAGGACACTTTTATGAGGAGAGCTGCTGGTCAGATAGTTCTGCATCCAGGGGTGTGAACCCCAGGTGCTGAGAGAGTTTCTGTAGTGGCTGCACAAAAAAAGTTTCCATGACAGTGCCACATTCTTGACTGGTTACATCGCACCCCTGGGTGGGGACACAGGCATAGGCATCTTGTAACACATCCAGGTGAATTCCCAGGCTTGAGAACCACAGAGCAGTAGGTGCAAATTGAGAGAGAAGAGAGGTCAGGGTTTAGCTATTCTGATAGAATCAGCGTCAGGATGTGCATTGCAGTATTTTCCTAAGGCTGCTTTAACAAGGTACCAGAAATTTAGCCAGGTACAGTGGCACATGCTTGTTGTCTCAGTTACTCAGGAGGCTGAGGCAGGAGGAAGGTTTGAGGCTAGAAGTTTGAGACCACCCTGGGCCACATTGTAAGTTCAAGACCAGGCTGAATTATATAGTGAGACTCTGTCTCAAAAAAGAGAGAAAAAGAAAGACAATTTAAAGCTGGGGAGTATAGCTCCACGGTAGACTGTATACTTTCCATGTGGAGGGCCCCAGGTTCAATCCCCAGCATGAAGTAGTCCAGGGACTGTTTACTATAAAATAATAGATTTTTTAAAAAATTAATAATAACAGCTTTAGATCAAGATTACTCAAGCTTTGAAAAGTAAAGTGTTCTATTAGTTTGAGAGTTGAAAATGCACCTCCCATTATTAAACAGTACTGAGCTATATTTGTCAGAAGTGCAGTTGTTCCTTGGGACACACAGGATTGGTTCCAGGATGCCCATGGATACTGGAGTCCATGAGCTGGACTCCCTAATATAAAATGGTTGGGTGTTTGCTTAGAATCCAGAACACATCCTCCCATAAACTTTTAGATCATCTCCAGATTACTTATAATACCTAACGCAGTGTAAGTATTACATAAATAGTTAATACTGTATTGTTTTGACAATAACAACAAGAAAAATATCTGTACATATTCAACACAGATTGATTTTTCCCTAATATTTCCAGTCGAGCTTGGTTGAATCTGGGGTGTAGAAGATGAGGGTGCAGAGGACCAAATGTAGCACTCCAGGCTTTCACTTCATCTCAGGAGCTTTCACAGAGTTCCCTTACAAGCCTGCCACCTGTTTCAGGGTTAGTTGTCATGTCCCTGCGGTCATTAAGACAGTCCTGCAGATCTGTGTTTTGACACAGCTCCTGTGAATCAGGAGCTCACCTCACAGGCACCAGCCTCATATCAGGCTGCAGAGTAAAACCTGGCAGGATTTGCAGACCCAGGTCCACTGGCGGGGTTGAGTTTATCGCAGGAGTCTGGAGGTGGAAAGTAATTCCCAGCATGGATAAAAAAATATGTGTCTGACATCTACGTACACTTACGACCTTCAAAAAGAAAGTTCTAAAGAGAGATGAATTTGCTGTGTTTTTTGGAATTTCAAAAGCTCCCATACCCCTACATTTTCTTATTTACACACATTACTGGGACAAATGTTTTCTGGATTTCCAGTGATAATATTTGTCTTTTGAATTAATTTAAGAAATATGTCTTACATTTTTATTTCATTTTGCAAAAGCAACCAGCTGGGTTTGCCTCCTCAGCAACACATCTACTGGAATGTTAAAAAATATATTTTTAACATGTGTAGAGATACGTGGAGAGTAATGGCACTAGGAAACTCAGTGAACAGAAAGTATTTCTCAAATTAAATTTTCAAATTTTTACCTACTTCATACAGGAGTATGTACTTTCTTTCTTTGTGGGTTCAAGGTCATTTTTCCCATCTCCAGTGATAGTATTGTTCAGCTCCCTTTGTTCCTCCCTCCCCAGCTGAAGTCTTCTTTTTTCGTGTAGGCTTTCTGCAAAAGCAATGGGCAGATCCTCTGCCGCAGACGCCCTGAGAGGCTGGCGAGCCCACATTTGTCTGGCTCTTGTAATGGGTTGTTAAAAGCACTTGTTCATCAGATATTTTCTTTTTCTTTTTCTTTTTATTTGTAGATTTAGAAGTATTTTAGCAGGTGTACATTTGCATATAAAAGAGAATAAAAGATAAGAAGTTGAGGCTTTTTCTTTCTCCTCTCCTTAACATCATCTCTCTACCTCCCTGGATTTAGTGTTTTCACTCTTTCTCTACCCATTTCTAATTTTTAGACACAAAGTGCATATCAAAAAGAAAAAAAAAAATCGTCTTAGTGATCTTCAGCACTCTGCAGGGTGATGGGGCCTGGGCAGCTTATTAACTAACAGAGTAGGGGAAATAGGTTTATCTTGTGTCATCAGCCTGGACTTAGCAGACAGGGTGGGTTTTAATCTCCTGGAGCTGGACGCCACACAGGGTGGGGCCCCTGCCTTGTTTCATGTTTTCAACTGCAATATTCTCTACTTTTAAACTAAATCCTGACACAGATTTGAATAGAGAAATGCTTGACGGAGAGTCAGAGTTGAAAACTTTAGCTTGCGTGTTTGTTTACTTCTGGGCCTGCGAGACCATTCCAACTGAAAAGAGGTGACTGCTTTAGAAACATTTGTTTTATGAAATCATTTTCACATTCAGTAATTTTCTGAGCGTTTAACATTACTAATGAGAGGGGGCTGGGGATGTAGCTCAGTGATTAGAGTGCTTGCCTTGTAAGCACAAGGGCCTGAGTTCGATCCCCGGCACCACCAAAAAAAAAAACAAAACATTACTAAAATGAGAGGAAGCATTTCTAGAAAGCGAATAACATCCACCCTGTCTCAAATTTTCAGACTTGTGGTTGAGAGGACTGAATTGTTTTTCTTTTGGAAATATATGAACTTTATCCCTTTCTCATTTATAGCAGGCTAACTCGAACCTCTAGATTTGTGGCTTTCGTTCCTTGTTCATCCGTTTAATAACTCTGATTATAAAGGCAACACGGGGTAGCTTTTCTTTTTCTTTTCTTTTTTTGAGATGGAGTCTCACCGTGTGTCCCAGACTGGCCTCGTGATCCTCTGGCTTCAGCCTCCCATGCACTAGGATTACAGGCATGCACCACTGCAGTGTAGCTTTTAACTGCTTGATTTGCTACTGTCCCTTTTCCTTCCAGAAAAGCCTGGATCTGAGTTGCCATGAAACTTGTGTCCATTGCTTTTCTTCTTTGCAACATCAAATAGACATCCTGGCCAAGCCTAGGCTATTTCAGGAGGATGTCAGAATGGTTTGAGAGCCCCTAGCAAAAAGTGTACTTTTGCTACCAAAGAGTGGGAAACCTGGTCCAGTCGATGCAGACAGCTACTTAACAATCTCAGGCGGCTCTGCAGCCACCCTTGGCAGGGTCCCAGGTCTCAGCCCTTTCCACAGGAAAGCTTTTCCTAGCATCTGGCTTGAACCCTTTGGCTGCAGAGTCCCCTAATACTCCCATGCCTCTTTTAGTAAACATATAGATTGCTCACTGATGTCTAGTTTCCAGGTTGCAAATGTATTCAGTTTAGTTCCTGTTGTGCCTTACTTAAGAAACAAAGAAAAAGAGAAGGTGGGAGTCTGGCAAGACCAAGCCCACCTGGCAGGTTCGGCTCTAGCCAGAGAACAGCTGTTCCTGGTGGACAGGGTGCGCTTTCCAGCTGTACCTGGCCGGTCACCTCCGTGTGGTTGCTGCTCGGCCCAGAGATGTCTTTGTTCACAGCCCCACCCCATGCCGTGTGGCTGGTCTGCAGATCTGCATCCTCGAACCCTTCCCCTGTGCCAGCTCGTGCAGCCTTTAGCCCCTCCTGATTTTTTTGAAACCGAGCCCCACTGTGTTCTCTGTTTAGCTCTGACGTACTTCAGAGTGTGACTTGTGCTGGGAGGACAGTCCCAGTCCTGATGCTTCTGACATGGGTGCTGGCTTGTGGTGCTGCCTCAGTTACTGTTGATTTCTGCACGGGCCCGCACTTTGTCCGCAAGCCTTTCAACTTCCCTCTGTCCTTAAGCACCGGAAGGAGCTGGTGTTGGGGCTGTGGGCAGCGCCGTGCCCAGCAGCCCTTAGCCTCAAGTTGCCAGCGGCTGTGTCTCACGCGAAAACAGCTTCACTCTGGGTGGCCCGCGGTGTCTCTGATCAGAGATGGACCACAGCAGGCCCCTGAGGCCATGCCAGTGTGGGGCGGGGGTGGGAAGGGACCGGGAGTGAGCTGCCACCCCCTGCCCTCCAAGCCTGCCCGTCAGCCACAGCGGCACTAAGCCGTGAGCGGAAGTCAGTGACAGCCCAGGTCCCACAAGTGGAAGGGAAGGTGGGGAACAGAGTGCCAGTCACCGTCACGTTGAGTGCAGTCCCTGCACATTGGTGATTTCCTGCCTCACTCGACTGAGAGCTGTCATAATATTGGTCCTGTCTCATCTATGATTGAGCAAATGCCTGATGCTCCTTCTGAAATCACCTCGGGCACAGCGCAGTGTTCTCACAGAAGCCCTTCTGAACGTCTCTACGCTTCTGTTGGTAGTAGCTGCTCCCTTTTTACTCTTATTTTATTTCTATCTTTGCTGTCTTTTCCTTGACCAAGTAAGTTTAACTGAATGCAGAAATGTCATGTGCTTATTAAAAGTTGTATCATAAAAGCCGAAAAACCTGTCGGTTGATTTTTATGAAACAAAAGACATTGTCATGCCCAGTGATTCTTTACCTTTAAGGGTTCAGACTCTCTGAGTTCACTACTGTCTCCTCCCCCCAGGTCAGCTTCCCGCACATCATGTGACCCCGCCAGTGTTGGCTGGTGTCACCAGGCCAGCTGTGAGGACACATTTCTGTCCCAGGCCACTGCTCACATGGCACAGACACGTACACACACGTACACATTACACATGTAGCACAGATACACATACATATACACATGTTACATAGTCGGGTCCTTTCCCTTCTGCATGTGCTGCATCTGGTATTTTCCTTATTAAATTTTAAAAAATCCTAGTGCCATCATACCAAACTGATTTCACAGCTCAACGATGTTAAGAAGCGCTGCCTTACGACTTCCTGTCCAGAGTTAGTGGCCCCCGATCCATGTGTATTTTAATGATACAGCATTTACTATTCCCAAGTACGGTGCTCATTTTGAAGACTCATTTCGACTTGATTGGCTGTCGGTAAGGCAAGATGAGCTCTAAAGGGCTCATAGGGTTTTAAACTGAGCAAGAAAAGGCAGGAACCCAACTGGTTGCTGATGTCCACAGCAGGAATTCTTTTGGGGCCACGCTGAAGATGTGGATGTGGATGTTGTTTTGTTTTCTCTGTGCTCAAATTCTCCATCCTCCATTTCGTCCAGGTGTCCGTGAGACCCGAGGGAACGGACTGACTGTGGGGCTTTCGTCTGCCTTCTTCCCCGGAGCGTCCCCAGGGCGGCTCCTACAAGCGCAGCTGGCACATGCGCTCCTCCCTGCAGGTTCCGTGCCTCAGCCGAGGGCCCTGAGCTCAGCCTCCCTCACTGGCCAGCCCTCTGGGACCCCGCCCAGTGGGAGCCTGAGCACGCAGAGCCCTCCTGGCGCTGACCACCAAGGGCGCCGGGCTGCCACTCCCTTCACTCCTGATGCCCCCTGATGCCCCCTGAGCCTCACGACACCCCCAGAAGTGACTGCAGTTTCCTGCCTCAGATGAACTCTTACAACTCAACTCTTGTTTGAGTCTTGATCTAATTGTTTTTTGTTTGTTTGTAGAATTTCTGAAAAAGTGACAGTTCAGAGAAATAATTTGCTGTATTTGAAGAGTGTTAGCCTCGTAGGAAGAATTTCTGAAACCTCTGTGGTAGCAGGAAATTCAGTACTGTGTGTTTTCTTTAATCTGTAGAGACAAAAGCCTACCAATTGCTGAAGAAGTCCACCCTTCAGGAGCACACAAATCCCGTCAGAGACAGACCCCGAAGGGCGCGTGCCGCTGCAGCACAGTCTGCAGGTGAGTCAGAGCACTCTGCACCCGCCTGGGGCCTGAGTCAGACCCGGGCCGGGCCGGGCGCCCTTGAGGGCTTCTCGGGTTTGCTTCATCAGAAGCTCCACTGGGCCCAAGTGAGCGAGTGAGCGCCTTCCGTCCGCAGCAGGCAGACTCTGGAAGAGCCCTGCCCGATGGATGCATGCTGGCTGGCACGGCTGCACCCCGACAGACCTTGGTCTCTGCCTGCCATGCCGTGGCAGTGAGGGAAGCGCTCAGTTCCTTCCCTGCCTGGCTCCAGCTTCTTAGTCATCGAGCGGGCGGAGTAGCACCAGCCCGGCCTCCCAGAGTGTTGGGAGGGTTGCACTGCTCTTCATGGGAAGATTGCAAATCCCAGGAAAGCAAAACGCTAAGCTTAAATGTAATTCCTTTCATCTAGGGCATTTTGAATTATGATTTTGTTTTCTTATGCTTTTTTATTGTATATCTACTATTTTCAATGCTTTTCTTTTCATTATACTATACCATCTTTTAAAAGTATTAGTCACCTTGACCCTTTCGTAAAAGTACGCGGATTAATACAGAGGGAAATACACATGAATGGCTTGATTCTCATAAAGCCACAGTGTCACAGTTTTCCCATTAAGAGTGGCAAATGCTTTCATAATATCATATAATTTCTGGTTCACATTTGGGTGACTTTTTTAGATAGGTACTTTTCAAGGGATAAATGTAGGTGCATCAGAATTACCACCTGGAGAAGGAATTCCCGGTAATGTTAGTGGTGGATCAGTTGCCACAAAGCCCGGTTTTGCCGATGGTTCTGAGGATCCAGCGAGTGCTGTGGGTGAAGGCCCAGCACAGCCCAGGTGTGAGCAACCTGAGAGGCAGGGTGATGTACACTGCCGAGGAGACCGCGGGCCTGCGTCTGGGGGAGCCATCATCACTTTGGTGAGGTGCATGCTGGCCAACTCTTGGCTGCTTGATGTCCTCACCTTCTTCACATGCAAGCCACCAAAATAGGATCCAAGGAGCCCCTCGTTTACACATGCAGTCCAGGAGTCATGCCTTGCTCAGCAGCGTGCACCTGCAAGCAGACACACACTTAGTGGGGCATCAACTCAGGAGTGTGGGAGGTGCTTTTGCTAAGAGCATCGGGTACCTAGCTGGACAGGTGCAGAGGATGAGCAACTCTGGTTTAACTTGTAACCCCTCAGATGTGTATCAAAAATTATGGTGCCATTAAGCATACTGATAATTAACACCCTGTTAGTTTATTCACAGGTGAAATGATACTGTATAAACTATACAGTCAGGCACCACTAGAGTCAATTCCCTCAGTCCATACTCAGTTTCTTTCTCTGCCTTCAAGGTATTTGAGTGTTCTTCTAATTCAAATGATGCCGAAGCACCTGATAGTGTGGCTGTCACTATAGTTAGCGCCTCTGGTATTGACTTTGCCTGTGGTCAGCACTACCTTTCCACTGCACTGTCCCTCTCACCCAGGGGCTTGTGTGAGCTACAAAGAGAAGCAGAGGCCACCTGGGAGGGTGGAGGGTGCACTCTGAATTTGGGGTTCCTCCCCTAATGCAGCAAAGCGGTGGGTGTGTTTTGGTTCCTTTCTGAGTCAGGTGCGTAGGCCTCTGTCTCTTCACCTGCCACTAAGGAAAGCCACTTGGGTCATCAGCTTTTGTTTCAGATCCGAAAGACCTTGCTGAGGCTGGGGAGTCTCCTCGGGCTGCCTGTGGACGGCCGGTGAGGGGCAGCTCTGCCACCGAGGTTACACCGCAGGCCAGAAACTCGGCAGCCTCTCTGCAGAGACACCGTGCGCTCTGCGTGGGCTCTCGGTGACTGCCGGTTTGAGAGCTGGGTGTGTAGCAGGAATGCGGCAGGCCGGGGCGCCCCAGAGCCAGAGATCAGGGGACCACCTGCCAGCTGGGAGCAGGGGGACAGCAGTCCCTCAGCCTGGGGAGAGGGATCCTTCCATGGAGAATTGCTCCCTTTGGCAGCATGGAGAGTAGGCGATTTGGCAGAGGGGCTTGAGAATGGGTGATGTGGGGGCTGTGATGAGGGGGCAGTTATTCCAGAGAGCTGGCTCCCTGCCTGTTACTGTGCAAGCCATCGCTGCCCATGTGCATAGCAGTGTGCCTTGTCCAGTGCTGTGTGCCATTGGAGAAGTGGTTTGCGTTCGCCTACGTCCTTGGGGCAGTTGTATTTTTTAAGCATCACAAGGTAAGCCCCCACTTCCTTCCGTTTCCTTCTCCATACTGCTCCTCACCCCAGCAGTGTCCTTGCCATCCTCCTGTGGCAGCATCGACATTCCTGGAGTTCCTGGAGGCCTCTCCATTCCCATGATGCTCTCTCTCACCCATGTGTGCCCTGCAGGTCTGAACGTGGCCAGTAGTGCACGCCAGACGGAGGCAGCTCGCGGAGCCACTCCGGAGGCCAGTTTCTCGTCCTGCGAAGGGAGTCCTCCGTCAAGGTAAATCTCAGGAGCCTTTCGGAGTGGCAGCACGAGATGACAGGTGTCCCTCCACACTGAATCCAACTCTGGCTGCCTGTTATTTTGTCGTGTGACTTGATGGAGAGTTACAATCTGCGTTTTTATTTATCTAAAATCACAGTCGAAACTTGAGTCTACTTTGGAAAATATTTGCCCCACAGACAGGTGTTGTTTTGCAGCTCTCGTTTCCTTGCTTTAAGACTCAATTGACACTTCAGTGAGCCACGAATTGCGGCTGCTGGCAGCCGGGCTGCTTAGAGACCACACAGTGGGGCTGCCAAGGAAGAGGCAGAGAGGAAGCAGCGGGCCTTGAGAGCAGGCGGCCTGCTTCTCCTCTCCTGGCAGAGCAGCCGGTGTCAGGGGTACAAACTAGCAATTGCTGGGCGTCAGTTTTTATGTTCCTTTTTACCAAGTAGTTAGGCTACATTACTCTTCCCATCTCTGATACTTTCTTGCTTCTGTTTCTTTAAAGAACAAAATTTATTTTTTTACACTTAGTAAACTATAGCACTTCTCCTAAGATTTTTTTTTTTTTTTTTTTTTTTTTTTTTTTTGTGGTGCCGGGGATCGAACTCGGGCCCTTGTGCTTACAAGGCAAGCACTCTAATCACTGAGCTAAATCCCCAGCCCCTCGTAAGATTTTTTGAGCAATGACAAGTGATTTATGTGCGGAGTTCGTCATCAACATAAAACACTAATCACTTGGTGGGATGTAAGCAGTCATCTGCTGGAATGCCCACCCTTTTACTTTAGGCTGAGTATCATTTAAAACAGCACAGCAAGTTTCCTTTTGTAATAAGGTGCCCTTTGATGATTGTTTCACATTTGAATTTACTACTTGATCCTGATGAAATTTTAAAATAAGAACTTTACATTTCTAATGTTACATCCACTGTCCCATTACCTAAAGTAATCTGATCTGCAAGTGTCATACTGAAATGAAAATGCAAAAAAAGTTCCTACTTTCATTTATATAAGTATATTACAGCATTTGAGGACCTGGAATATATTAAAATGAGGTCAGTTTTCTAAAATTCTTACTTTTAGAAACTTGACAAGTGTCCAAATTGATCATTTAATTATGAGAAATTATTATCTTTAACACTTGGGTTTTCATCCATTTGTGGAAGAAGTATCAGATCGTATGTAAGGAAGAGTGGTAAAGTATTGTTACGATGATACTATAAATTTGAGCCCTGGATCTTTTACAAGAAGTTTTGAAGAACAATAAATTCTATATGTAGTTTTTAGGATTTAAGGTTACCATTTGGGTTGATAATATAGTCCTTCAGTTTTTAATGGTTAGAAGTATTTGTTTCAGTTATAGTTCAGAGGCATTAAGAAAGCAGATTCTTCTTCAATGTTTCTTTATAAATGTTCATTAAGCAGTTTTTAAATACATTGAAAAACAGGTGGACTTTGTAGAATATTTTCTCAACCTGATAATTTCACATCATGTCTGTTATTTCTCCAAATTAAAATGGAATATTTTTCTCTTCCAAATGAAGGCACAGGCCTTTGGTTATTACTACGGTTTCTTCATGAAATTAATGTCCTGACACGTGACAAGGAATCTCATCACTCCCTTAAAAGAGAAGAAAACACACAAAGGTCTTTAAAGCACCTTGGTTCTGGACATTTGCCAACAGCCACGTGATGCGGGGCCCAGCGTGGAGCGCGTGGGTGCAGCAAGCTGTCTGTGCCTCAGGCCTTGCGCTGGGTCTGTGCTGTGAGCTGCGGACCCTGGCTTTGGAGAGCCCCTTCTGCTGTATGCACCCAGAGTCGTGGTGAAATTTCTTCAAGGCTTACATTTAAGGATCCCACTTACTGCACTTGCTCCTTGTGCTTTATTGCTTTTACAAGTGGTCTCGAAACCCAGTACTTGAGAATAAACATAACAGTGCGGTGCTGCTGCAGCACTTTTTAAAATTCTTCTTTGCTTTATTTTGTCAGTGAGCTGATGAGCAACCTAAAAAAAAAAAAAAAAAAAAAAAACCCTGCTGGACCTTAAAAAAATGGCTTCCTCTGATGTCCTAGAGACAATAATTATGATGTGCTAGTTAAGCCCAAACTACAGCTGAGGGATTTTACTTTAAAGCAGCGGCTTGGGCGCAAAAATGCATTTATAGCTCTTTGTCTGCACCTCATTATGTGTGGGCCTGATTCATTAAGTAATTGGTTTGCAGTTGTTTACATGAGTATTAAGGCCTTCTTTTCAGCCGCCTTTGAGAGATACATTGTGCAAGTGTTGCCTGTGATGAATGCGGAATGAGGGCCAGAGGGCCCGTCCTATTGGCTAAACAGTGCACTCTGTTGAAAAGCCAGAGAAAGGGATTGGGTGCTGCTTTGCATAGCAATGACTTTCTTAATAAGCATTACAGATTAATACACACAGCTATAAAAGATGCAAAGAGATACTCTTAGCACATTTATCCATGCTCATTTCATCGTGATGGTGGTGGGCTCCGGGCGTTTTCGTCCTCCGTTTTTCAGAGCAGCAGCTTCAGAGCATGAGCCGTAATAGAATCCAATGTTTATTGTATTATAAATCACGGGCAAGTAGGCAGATCGGCAACAGTTTATTATTAAAGATTCTTTCAGTGTAAATCTTTTTCTGCCATTGTATTTGCTTCAGCAGAATCATTTTGTGGTTGAGTGGGGATGAAAGGCATAATGTTCGAAGGAGTGAGCCCTAATGGGGAGCCGTCCTCTGAGTAAAGACCACTTGTTCCCTTTTGTTCGAGGTGCATGCCAGAGCTTCCTTTCCCCCACAGACATCGTCTCGCTTTACCTTCCCCAGGAAGCGGGCTCCCCTTTCCCGGCCTGACTATTCATAACAGCCTGCCGTGCAGCTAACTTTAGCTTGCTGCTTCCTGTCTTGTCACGTCAACTTACTGGTTGCATCGAGATGTTGGTTTTGCTAAAAAGAAAAGGGTGTGCGCCCGCTACATAATTGCTGGTGCAGGGATAACCAATCACCCAGGCACCCACCCCAGACTTGCTGTGGGGCGGCATTCCCTGCCAGCCACGGGAGCGGCCAGCGGAGGGCGCCAGCATGCAGCCGATGCTTGGCTGGGGGCCTGACGTGGGCTCTTCTTGCCTTGTCACTGCACAGTTTTACCTGGATGATGTCGCGATCACGAGGACTCAGTTGTCCAGGGAAACAATGACGAGTTTTTCTTGGAAATCCTTCAGATTCTCTTATAAAACTGCCCATTCCTTTCTCCGTCTTAGCAAATCTATATTCTCCTTCAACCCCGCGGAATTAGCAGCTTCCAGAGTATTCCTCATTTCCTATCACGAACTCACATCCGTTGTCTTTATTTTCTGTACGGGGACTTCTGCGTAAGAAATCACTTGTTCTCACAAGTTCACCCCAGACAGCTAAAAATGGCATCTGCTGTCGGACCCCCAAATAGCCATCAGGGGGCGCTCCGACTTTGTCAAATTAACTCCACCACAGCCCTGTGGGCTCTGAAACTTCAATTTAGTGTTTGAAGAGATTTGTTGGGGTGGCTACTGGAATTCATTCATTCTTTCTTTCTTTCTGAATCGTTTTTTGGCCTCGTATTTTTCAAAAATATGTGTCTATTTTGAGGAAAACTCCGGCTGAAGATAGTATTTGAGAAATGTTAATACTGACTTCATCTTGTGGTCAGAATCATTAAAAGTGTTCGACTCTAGAAGCTGCAGACCGCACCTTGTCATAAGGTACAGCATTATTTCCAGTCCCCCGGTAGGCCTGGCACTAAAAGGCCACCTCCAAGGCCGCCGACCAGTCTCTCGGCAGTCTGTCTCACTGCCAGTCGAGTGACATGGCCTCAGGGTCCCAGAGGCCTGGGTGTGCTTGTCCTCTGAGGTGCAAGTCAGTGTGGCATTCGTATCAGGACATCCCCGGATCTGTGAGTCCCCCGATTCCTTACCCTGCAGAGTCAGGCCCGCCCCACCTCACCTCTGCTGCTGTGAGTCTGCAAGTGGCCCTGTGGCCTACGCTTCTGCTGTACCCTGCACCCTCCGAGCACCAGGCCACCTGACATGTCCTGCTGCAGCCGGACACTCCTCCACAGCCTCCCCGGGTGTTTCTGTCACCACCTAGTGCAGGGACAGAAGCCATGTAGGGGCGCGTTCTCCTCCCTGCTCTGCGCCAGGCCCTCTTGGGTGGTGGCTCCCTACCTAGCACTGGGAGCCAGGGAGCTTCCCGAAGAGAGGGCATCTTCCTCAGAAACACAGGGAAGATTCCCCTCCGTCCCTGCTAACTGGCCTGGCTGTACGTCTCGGCCCGGAGAACCAGGTGTAAGAAAAACCCTCCTTCACCACCCCAGCTGCTGGAGAGGGCTCCCCACGGGAAGACAGCTGCCCCTTAGGTGCGGGCAGTGGGAGACCCCAGTGCGTCCTCCACCTTTCTTAGTGGGAAGCTGTGTGCACATAGTTCTGAAATGTTTCTTGTTAGAAAAGTGATGATAAAATGGACAGGAACCGCTGCACAACGAAGTCCCAGGGTGCCAACCAGCTCCCTGTGGCTTACGTGGTTTTGAAGTCACAGTGTGCAAACACAGGACAGACAGCTAAAGCAGGTTCAGGTGGCCCCGCGGGGACGTGGTGTGCCCAGCTGCCCTGTGTAGAGCCAAGGGTGCCTGACCGCCTGTCAGGTCCCCTCTGGGTGGGACTCGGCCTGCTGTCGCTTGGTCCTGCCGAGCTGAATGATTGTGAACACTTGCTGGCACAGACAATTTCCTTGGCATTGTTTCAGCATTTTATGAAGCTTTTTCTTTTCTCGTGTGTGTGTGTGTGTGTGTGTGTGTGTGTGTTGGGGGGGTGGGTTCTGGGGTTTTTTCCTTCTCTTTTGCCACCAGGGAAGCCGGAGAAACTTGAACCACCTGATTGTGAAATCACATACTCGAGACACATGCACACCGCACCTTCTCTTCCTGACCATTAACCACGGGCCTTGGTGACGCAGGGCCTTGCTGGGCAAGGTCCTTCATCCCCACACCCTGCGCACCTCCTGGGCACTGAGCTCCGGCTGCCCAGGAGCACAAGCAGGTGTGAGTCATGTGCGCTAGAGGGGAGGGGTAGCTCATCAGTGAGGGCACAGGCAGATGAGAGGCAGCAGCTGGACGGTGTGCGGCGGGGACAAGGAGAGTCCCCGGGTTTGGGCTTAGTCTTGGAGGCCTGTGCAACATTTCCGTCTTTGTGTCCAAATCAGTGGGAAGGTGTTGAGAGTGTTGATCAGATTCATGTTTCAAAGACCTCAACTCTTGCTGGAATGGGAAACTGGTGACAGAGGGACAAGATCCATGTGGTATCACCAGTTAGGAGAGCCCGGTCTGTCTGCCAGTGGAGTAGCAGCTTGTGGGGACACAGCAAGGGCTTCCAGGAGTGTGGGAGCTCGGCTTGGGAGGGCCAGGCTGCTTGGGTAGCAGCAGAGGAGTGGAGAGGGGCATGGGGGGTCGGGTTGGGTACCCTGGTCACTGAGATGTGAGGGAAGGCCTGACTTGGTGGGAATGGTACCACAGGAAGGATGGAGAGTCTGTTTGGATGGGAGCATTGACCACAGGTGCTGGAGAAGGCCAACGGCAGCTGTCAGAGGGACCTTGGCCATGCGTCTGGGGCTGGCCTGCCTCTGCGCACTTGCTGGTGTGTCAAGGCTCCCACTCGCATCCTGACACACCCTGTCCCTCACTCCTGGCCTACAGTGTCGTCTCCATCTCTAAAATCTGAGGCCAGAGGCCTCTTACCTCCCCAGGGATCCAGCAGCCCCCAGCGTTCCCCACCGCCAAGCCCTCTGTTCTCCCAGCTGGAGACAGGCCTGTCCCCGCCGCAGGTCCTCGGACTGACCCCCAGGCACCCCTTTAAGTGCAGTGGTTCTAGAACGTACCTTTCCTCTCCAGCCCCAGCCCATTGTCTTTCAGTGACGGGGGATGAGGTGAAGAGTAACGGGCCTGTTGCTGCTGGGTCCTGCCAGGCGTCACGGGCTTCTGCTCTTCACAGAGGTTGGTCATAGTACATGACAGGCACTGGGCTGCTGCTGGCCTGGAAGACGATTCCACGGTGGAGCATGTTTACTAGGAGAAAGTGCACGGTGGCAGCTTTGACCAAAGGCAGGTCTCTGGCTGCAGGTCGGCCGGCTGGGCCCAGATTCTGCATCAGGAGGTCTGGGGGGGCCGTGGTGGTGCCCAGAGGGTGAAGACCTTTCCTAAGGTCGACCTCCTTCCTCCACGTGGACCTTTGAGAGTTGAAGTACAGTAAAAAAATTCAAGTGCTGCTCCCAGGCGGGACTTCGGAGTTCTCAGAATTGTAGTGGTCCCGGAAGGTGTGCCGAGGAGCTCAGGCAGGGCCAGCCTCTCCTCTCTGTCCTCCCGGCGGGCGAGCTGCAGGCACAGGCTTCCATCGCAGCACGCCACCGCCTCCTGCGCCAGGCTGCCAGCCTTGCTGTCACGGGCTCAGCCGGGACGAGGACCGGAACTGCCTGGCCCAAATCAGAGACAGCACAGAACTGCCCCTGCCTCACCAGCCACATGGAGGGTGGCGCCATGCGGCCACAGCGAGTCTCAACACTGTCTGGTGCTTTTACAATCTGAGGAGTGAAGGGAGAGTTTCTGGCCTTCTTGTGAATAACGGGCTCTCCCCTGATGTGTTCTTGCTAAAACTGTTTGTCTGACTGTCATTTTTTTCAGGCTCGCTCTTTCTTTTACAGGCATGAAGACAAAAAACATCTAATGACCCATTTAAAGTCAAACGGTAAGAGAAGTAACTGGACGCCAATCTTCTTTTTTGCATTTGAATCAAAAATTTCTTTTTGCCAGATACTAATCTTCCACATCCCCTGGGGGACTGTGACGCGTGTCTGCCATCCAGGACGGCCCCTGCTGGCCGTGGGCTGGGATCCGAGAGCTTTTCAGAGGATGAGACTTCAGGGACAGTGCTGTGCAGGTGCCACAGGCCACCGAGCAGAGCAGTCCCATGTCCAGCCGTGGACTGGTGGGCTTCCTGGCCTCCGTGTCTGGCTGATGACCAGCACTGGCATGACCTTCGCCTTGCCCTCTGCTCTGGTGGAGAACAGCAGGGGTTGGCATGGAGGAACAGCCCCGGGCAGCACCCCAGGCACATTTCCGTCTGTCCCTGATTTTAAAGCCCTGACCTGCGGCAGAGTTGGGCACAGAGAAGGAAAGGGAAGGAAAGGGAAATGTTCCACAAAGGGTAGAACACAGTAGAGTGTGCGGCCTTACAGCCTGGTCTGTCTGGTCAGGCGCCTCGCGTGCTTGACCTGTTCCAGCTCGTGCAGGCTGAGGCTCCAGTTAACCAGTCCTGCTGTGCTAGTCTGTAAACTCATAGTCAGAGTGCAGGAAATGTTACACAGCTGTCTGCTTTTCCCTTGCAGCCTTCTGGGGGGAGTCTGACGACAGCAACTCAGAAATTGAAGCTGCTTTACGTCCCAGAAACCATAACACATCCTCTGATGATTTTGATGACTTTTATAACTAAAAGTTGCAACATCTCCTGGAAATAAAGCCTTTAAACAAACTGAAACTCTGTGTTTGTGTGTGAAATGGTGCAGAAACTTTGAGAAACAATCCTCAAAAGGTTAAACATAGCGCCAACCCCTGACCTAACAACTCCAAGGAAAATTATAGCCAAAATGTTTACAGAAGTATTCTTCTTTTTTTTTGTGCCAGAGATTGAATGCAGGGCCTTACACACTAACCATGGAGCTAAATCCCCAGCCCCTATTCTTCTATAAAGGAATGCTTATAGATGTATTATGCATAATAACAAAGGTAGGAACAACTCGAATACCCATCATGTGGGTAAATAGACAAGCGAAATGTGGTATAGCCAAGCAAAATATCATTCCTCAATAAAAAGAGTGGAATATCGATACATGCTACAGTGTGGATAAACCTGGAAACCATTAAGCAAAAGAGTTCAGTCACAAAAGGCTACATGACTTAGGATTCATTTGCATGACGTGGCCAGGATAGGGAGCGCCGTGGAGACAGAACGCAGGCAGTGTTGTCTAGGCCTGGAGTTCAGAAAGGAGAGACTGACTGCTAGCATATATGGGCAGTTTCACTCTAAAACTGGCAGTAGTGGCAGGTGTACAATTCGGTGAATACATTAGCAATGATTGTGTGCTTTAAATAGATGGGTTGTATGATATGAATTTATATCGATACTTTTTAATAAAAGGAAATGGGTGATGAGTACGTTTTGGGGTCTAGTGACTTAGGAAGACCTGTGGGTAGCTCTTGGTCTCACACTTGCTCCCTTTTCAGAGGTCACTTGAACCAGTGTCAGAAGTTAGCCGTGTGCTGGGGAGCCTGGAACAGCAGGTCATGTCTCTTCTAGCTTCCTTTGGCCTCTCCAAGTCTCAGAAATTGTAATGATTAAAATAGAATTATGTATGTTTATTTTGTTTTTTTATCATCTCTTGCTTTTCGCTCACCGTGGCCCAAGAACCCGCTCATTTCCACCCAGATTTCACTCTGTTACCAAGGCCTTCGTCACCATCACCATCTGAGCTGCACACCAGAGTTTCTGCTGTAGCTGGCTCGAAATTGCAACTTAGGAAAATTGCCGTGGCTTTCTTTTTATTTTTTAAGGCATAATTGTTTTATACTATTACGCACTGATGAAAACAGTTGCTATTTGTTGAGCATGGAAACCAGTTCAGCAGATCCAATGTGGAGACTAGGAAGCCGCATTCTGACGAGCACACCCGTGTGAGTCATTCCTCCAGAAACACTAATAGCTATCTGCGGGGCAGCAACTCCAACTCAGAAATTCATGGCTTCGTTTATTTGATAGCGAGGTAAGGAATGTTATCAGGGTGGTTTGGGGTTTTTTACTTTTACTTTTACTTTTTGCATGTTTTTCATTGCTCATGTTGTTCTGGCTTCTTTGCTGTAATATTTTATTCTTTGGCTTTTTAAACTCTTTATAGCTTTGTTTTTTCAATATTTCTTCTTGTCCATATTTTTTTAAAAAAGGATTTAACCATAATGGTCATGGTCAGTATCTGAATGTTCCTTCCAAAATTCATATTGAAGTTCAATTATTATTGTAAGGGTGTTAAGAGGTAGGACCTTTAAGAGGTGAGGTTCCATTATCAGGGGAAAGGAAGAGTCCGGCCCCACCCTCTCCGTATGTCTCACCTGTCCTCTGAAATGTTGCAGCAGGAAGTCCCTCACCGGATCCTGGCACCATGCTTTTGGACTTCCCAACCTACAGAGCCGTTGATATAAATCTCTGTTCTTGGGTATTCCGTTACATCACAACACAGACTAAGATAGTCATTCTGCAGAAAAATGAAGGGATACATTATGGCCTAAAACATACAATGAAAAGATTTGTAATCATTCTGTTTTAGGGCTGGAAAAGCTTTAGAGATCACCTGGTCTTCAAATGTTTAGACAGGGATATTATTCATCTAACAGTCTCATTTTAGAAAAGTTGGTCAATGTGATAAATGGTATATAATGGCCAGCCAAATGAAAGACAATGTAGATACTAGCTTACCAACAAGTACACACTAAGGCAAAAAAGAAAGGGTAGTATGCCTGGCAAGCAGTGAAATTAACTGTAAAAGTGTGAGTTGCTTTGGCCAGTGAAGTGTGAACAGAAGCTTTAATACCACATGTGATCCTCAGGTCCTCTTCCTGGGTCAGCAGTCGTGGAAGCGAGTGACAGAGGAGCCTCCACACAGTGGAGCCCCTGAGGGACCAGGGTGGGCCGACTTCCCCTGCGGGTGCCTGTCGTACCACAGGAGAACCCGTCCCGGCCTGAACAGCACACCACTCTTCCCCTCAGGTGGGCTCTTAACTGGTCCATGTAGAATTTAATTTTAAATTGCTCACACTTCTAGGTTTCCTAAATGCTCATTATATAACCATGCTAGTTTTGAAAAAAAATTAAAAATGATAACTTGCACTCAAGAATGAACTTTTTTTCTTCCGGTTGAGAACCTCAAGTAATCAAATATCCATGAACTTGATGAAGATGTGGATGAGTAGAACTGACAGGTCAAGGACGCAGTACTAACCACCTCCCACCAAGCTCCCACCCGCTGAAGTTCAGAGACAGCTTTCTCTCGTACTCACTCAGCAAGCCTTCACTGACATCCTGTGTGTCAAGCCCTGCTGTACTGGGCATCAGTAATGCAAAGGGAATCTAGCACAGTCGCTGACCTCAGGATCCTCTTACTCCAACAAAGGATGCAAAGTCACAAGCAGCACCTTACACACATTCTGCCAGGCCAGTGGGTGAGCCACAGGGAAAACACTAAGTTTCTACCTTGACGCAGAAGAAATGTCAGGTGGAGTAAAGAATCGAGTGTGAAAAGAAAAACTTTGAAACTTTTAAAGAAAAAGAAAAAGACAAGTATCTGTATGACTTTGGAGCGAGGAAGAATTTTGTAACCAAGACAGAAAGAGACTCATAAAGGAAAAACATTGATAAATGTTACTACAAAGGAATATAGACACAGTGGAAAAACAAAGGAGTGGAACGAGCAATTCAGAGAAAAAGAAACCCAGATGAGCATAGACATGAAAAGATACTCAAACTTACATGAAAATAAACTACAAAAGAAATATACACTGAAGCACTATCTCCTACCAACAGACTGGCACCAATCAGGAGGTGGGTCCCACACTGATGGGAAGAACTTCAGGAAGGTGCACTGTGGTCCACCGTGAGGTGCACATTCATAACATCAGGTTGCAGGTGGGCACACCCATGACCCCACGATTCCATTCCTAAATAGAAACTCGTGAGCCACACTGTCCCCTGCAGTTGTCATCAGCCACAGGTGACTTTGGAATGTGGCTAGTCCAAATTGAGAAATACGCAGTAGATTTGAAGACTTGTATGAAATAACCAAAATATTTCATTAATTTTATATTGCTCATACATTGAAATGGATATATTGGGTATGTCACATTAAAATACACATTAAAATTAATTTTGCTAGTTTTTTCCTATTTTCTTTTCACATTTTCTGAGGTAGCTACTAGAAAAATTTAAATTACCATATGATGTGCTGTTATAGTTTAGATCTAGAATGTCCCCCAAACCTCTCATGTACTCAGAGGCTGGGCTTTTGGAAGGCAATTGGATCATTATCAGTGGCTTCATCCACTAATTAATTCAGCAGCTTGAATGTGCTATTAGGAGATAGGCGGTTCGCTGGGAGTGTGACCTGGAAGGGAAGTCTCTTTCTCTGACTCCTTTTTTATTTCTCTGCTTCCTGGCCACCATGATGGGGCATCACGATGGGACCCTTAGAGCCAGTTGACAATGAACTGTAACTGTGAGCCCAAATCTCTCCTTTAAATTATATGTGTCAGATATTCTGTCCCAGTGGTGGGACAGTGACTAAGAGACTTTGAGATCAGAGGGGGCCATTGCCATGACTATACCTCACAATATGGTTTAGAAGGCTTTGGAACTGGAAGAGGAGTCTGGAAAGGTTTGGAGATGCCAACTAGAGAAGCCCTAGAATGCTGTAAGCCAAACTGATGGGAAATTCCAGTTGGAACTCAGAAGACCAGAATGCTGAAAGAAATGCAGATGGTAAAGGCCAGACTCAGGAGGTTTCAGTTGGGAACAAGGAGTCGATTGGCAGTTGGACTCAAAAGCATGTGTGTTATGCTTTGGCAGAAAATTTGTCTACGTTTTGCCATGGCAGAATGAGATTAAGAGTGGTGAACTAATTAATCTGGTGGAAGATATTTTCAAGGCAGTTCAATGTTTAAGCTGCAGCATGAGTACTAGTTGCTGCTTTTTGTAAGATCTATAGTAAAAATCAGGGACAAATGGCAGAGATAAATGATTTTAAGACTTTATAGCTTCATCAGAAAGGAAGTGCCCGCAAAGTTTGGACAAAAGAGAGTGTAATTACTGAGAAGATTAGCATCAAAAAGAAGCCTAGTACTTTGCATCAGGACAGTAGAAAAGATGTCTTGAGGGCATCTCAGGAATTAGCAAGACCCCATTTTTCACTGACTCAAGGGTGTAAAGGATAAAGGTGAATCTTGGAAAGATTTTTATTTGAGAAGACCACCCCAGAGTGCCCTTCCTGAGAAAAGCCACCTGGGGAAGTGTTTCTCCAGAGTTTATTTCACAGTGCTCTCCCTTCTAGGCACTCAGAAGTCTCTGCAGTCATGATCTAAGGGGGCCTGGTTATTGCTTGAGGGGTGCAGGTTTTTCAGGTATGACGAATGCAAGAGTTTTGGAGTCATGGAGGCTACCACCCAGAGTTTAGAAGAAGGCCTGGGAGGGAAGGCAGTGTGCCCATTTAAGAAGTAAGAGTGCAGCCAAAAGTGCAGTAGACACCCCAGGAAGTTGGAGAAACCAGGCACATTGTATATGTGAGGAAAGCCACAGACAGTGAGTGGAACCACCTCAAGAGAGATGCCATGAAGGATCTGTTGCCTTTTGTTCCTTGAAGAGGACCCTTGTCAAAATGCAAAGCTACCAGCTCCAGAAATGTACACTTTGCTACAGTGAGGATTCCACAGTGATGAGAAAGCTGCTGCAATCGGGAAACCACCACAATCAAAAATCCCTCTGACAGCTGTCAGTTCCTGATTTGTGCTCCCCTTCTACCATTCACACGAGCAGAATGGGTGTCCTGTGCTGTGCCTTGACATCTTGGTTCGTCAGTGAACCCTCAACAAGCAAGCTTCTAACTCAAGCAGCAGAGCCATGCCTCCTTCCTCCTTTCCAAATCTCATGCTCAGCAGGACTGACCTAAATCACAACAGAACTCTAGCTGCAAGAGAGTCTAGGAAATGGAGCTTTGAGCTTTCTGGGTTCTGCAACATAGTAACACACACCAGAAGGGGCTGAAATGGATGATAAATACTCTTCTGCCATAGTCTCTGTACATGTCCACCACTACTGGCCCAAGGATACAATTGAGAAGAAATGTTTCCAACAGGAAAACTAAATCCTCGTGACTTCTGTGAACCCTAAAGTTGATCTCACTGAATCTTGTCCCTATAAGCCCACTCTTGTAACTTCCTCCTACACATATTTTGTCCAGGCATAAACCCAATGAGCCAAGTCTTGGTGGAAGACCACACACAGATAATCCCCATAAAATTTCCTGTGTTTATTACCACTGGGACTTGATTGTCCTTGAATTTTTCATTTCAATGAATTGTTTTTCTAATTTCATGTCCTTTTTAAGTGATCAAACATTGCTGTCTCCTCTCTGGTTCTCCCCATTCCCTTGTGGTTTAATATATTCAGTGTTCACATGTGTTACTCACCAATGAGATTTATGTAGGTCCCAACTCTGTTTGTGATAGCTTGTGAGCTTCTTCTTCTTTCCCCTCAACAACACAAAGAATTAGGAAACCATCTGAAAACTCCTAATAGCTTCCATCTAATTCTCAAGCTTTCATCCACTTTTGATATTCCTGTCACTGATGGCAGTGACCATAGCACAGTGCTTAGGTGACAATCAGATTTTGATGGATCAAACTGGCAAAAATACATTAACGATAATCACAATAATGCTAGCCCAAAATCCAAGCAGATAAGGTGATGTTGCTCAAGAACTTACCCTGAGTGACAGAAACTGAACTTGTCTAATGGAAAGACTCATTAGCAGTCAACAGCCAAGACTTCAAGTCTAACCGCTTTCAGTAGTGGTTGTAGATACTTATTTCAAAATCATCTGGACATCTCTGATTCCTTAAGGTAGCTCTCTTTAAGTCTTTTTGAATGACATATTGTCATTTGCCTCCCTCTGCCGATGATTTCCATTTCCTCAGACCAGTCCAGCCATTGACACAAAAACTCATATTTGATGACAGATGGTTCTGTGAGCTTCTGGTAAGCCCATATCTCACTTTTGGAATGCGAGTGATAACCAAGTTCCTCTAGAGCCTTATTTATTATACTATTATTGTGCACAAACTCATTAGATGTAAAACATTCTGCCAGTCAACTTGATCCTACTCTTCCCCAGCTGTCATGCTGGCAGCTCAAAGATGAGGACAGATGATACCAACAGACAATACCACTGCCATAGCCTGCCTCCCCAGATGGAGAGCCGTGTGCTACTCAACCAAGGGAGTGTGTTAGAGGACACAGCTAGGGGGCCACTCTGTGGTGTCCCGCAGTTTAATCTCCATGGTAGTTCCCTGAATGGCATTTGTAGGGTCCGGCTGGCTTCCTAGCACTTGTAAGCACACTCATTGGCAGAGTGAAATTGGCCTCAGTCATCAGGCAGCACCCCCTCCCCCACAACAGCACTGTCAGTTCTGCGTGTGGGTTGGATTCTTGCTGAAAACTAGTCTCTCTCCCTTTTCAGGTACACCTGCATCCAATCTCAATGCACAGAGAGGTATTTATTGAACAAGAAGTAGCTATTATTCAGTGTCTCATTCCACAGGAGCATCCATTCAGGAGGCCTTGCTATACCTCAGGACTATTCCAGGCCAGATCTATGGCAAGATGGATTTGGCATGGTCTCTGCCCTCAAAGACATTCTGTCTCAAAACAAAAAACCCACTATCATCTTGATGTGAATTGTTTAGGGTGATGTTTCAGCTGCTATGACAAATAGGCCCCTAGTACAGTGGCTTAGGGGATTTGGAAATTTGTTTCACAACCATTAAGAGCCCCAAGCTTAGTGGGTGGATCTGTTGCATGCATTCAGAAGCCCAGGTCTTCCCTATTTGGTTCCTCCACCTCCCCAAGGAGCCATCCTAGTCTGTGTGGCCAAGATGGGTGTCAGGCACAGGAGGAGGAGGAGAAAGAAGTCCTACTTCCTTCCCAGAGGTGACATGGGAATTTCTCAGGTTCCATTGTGAATACTTAGTTCCTTGGCCCCTCCTAGCCATACAGTAGGTTGGAAAACAATCACCAGCTGTGCAGCCATGTTCCTTGGAAGAAAAGGAGAGCAGATTTTGGTGGAAAACTGGCAGTCTTCACCACACAGTGCTACATGCTAGACATTGACAGATGAACATGCCTAGAGAGGCCAAACCGTGGAATGGTTCAACAATTCGGGTTCAGGAGTCGGGCGAGCTATATCTGAATCCCAGTGCTTGTTATGGGCTCACACTTAGCTGACAATACTATGTGCTACTCCATGGAAATGCACTTGAAGGACTGGGCAGACTGCCAGCAAGGAGGTCCAATTAGGCCTAGCTAAAGAGCAGACCTTGGGCTGAGTCTCAAGGGCCAGTAGAAGTTCAGCAAGGGAACAGCTAGTGGTGCCGTCATTCTGAGCATGGGGGAGCCAAAGGAATTTGGTAATCAGGGTATCATTTTTTCTAGTAAGCGATTAGAATTTTCTCATACCAAGGGAGGTCATACTAGGCTCTAAAAACATTCTGTCCATTGGTAACAATGAACTTCAGGAAGTTTCCTTGGGAGGATGTGGGAGAAGAAAGCTTCCTAACATGCACCATGAGAATCAAGGACAGTGTCATGGTACCTGAGGACAGCAACAAATCAATCAGAATGCCATCTAATAAGAAGCCAACCCAAAGAATCAGGACAGTCAGGTAAGTTTGTGGACAGCTCTACATCACACCCCAAAGGTATGTGAGATCCTTATATTCTTGGAATAATGACCTGCAATAAGGGAACTCTTGTTTTCTCTTTTTTGTGTTGGGGTGCTGCTGGGGATCGAACTCAGGGCCTTGCACTTGCTAGGCAAGCGCTGTACCACTGAGCTAAATCCCTAACCCCCGTTTTCTCTGTTTTCATAGATCAGCTTATTACGGCTTTTCGACTGAGGTGCCCTGGTATGGCTGAAGAATTTCGAAACACAGTTGCCTCTTAGGTACCCTGTTCCTAAGGTTGCTGGCCTCCAGAATTGCCTAGGTGTGGCACGCTGTCCATTTGCTGCCCCCACGAGCCTCTCCACCTGATATTAAAGTCCCTTGAAGCTGGCCTCGCACTGTCTCCATGGCCAGCTGACGTAGTGCCCCTTCTAGGTCTAAGCCTTGTGAGGGTGGCAACTTCCTCTTTCGCACTTTGGGGAAGCCAGCTGTCATGTAAGAAGACCGACAGCTCTGAGACTACCATGCTGTAAGAAAGTCCCAGCCAAGCACACAAAGAGGCTGAAAGAGAACCAAGGACACAGCCAATAGCAAGTCATCCCATTTGGTGCCACCCTCTTGCCCACTACAGGGGTCGCAGGGCACTGTGATGAATACCTGCCCAAAGTGCAGCCTGTGAGCAGATGAGCAATCATTGGTTCCGGCCTCCATGTTTGGGGCTAGTCTATTACACAGCAATAGGTATTCAAAATGTGTTTCCCATCTGGCTAAGTGGGTCCCTGTAGTGGAACCCTGGTAATGGTTCTCTAGAGCAATGGGTCCCAGTCCCCGGGACACAGACTGACACCAATCTGTGGCCCGTCAGGAACCGGGTCACACAGTAGGAGGCGAGCAATGGACAAGCAAGTGAAGCTTCATCTGTACTTACAGCTGCTTCTGTTGCTGCTCCACTGCCCAAGCTCTTCTGCCTCCTGTCAGATCATTGGCAGCAGTAGATTCTCATGAGCCCAAACTCTACTGTGAACTGTGTATGTCAGGGGGTCTCAGTTGCATACTCCTGTGAATCATCCTGAAACTATCCCTCTCACCTTCCACAGGCAAATTGTCTTCCAGGAAACCAGTCCCTGGTGTCAGAAATGTAGAGCCCACTGCTTGAGAGGAACAGGGTAACTGAGCATATATATGTATATTTAATTACTATATATATATGTATATATATGAGATTTTATTAGATTGGAGTACAGGATCAAAAGTGGGGAGTCCACAGTGGCTATCTGCACACTGGAGAGTGTGAGGAGCCAGCAGCTGCTCAGCCCAAGAGCTGGAAGCCTCAGAACAAGACAGACAAGGACGCAGCCCAGCCCAAGGCTGAAGGCCTGGGTGCTCCCTAGAGAGTCGCTGGTGCAGCTTCACATGGAAGGCTGAAGAGGCTGGAGTCCAGTGTCCACAGGTGATGGCAGCAGCAATAGACCTGCCTGCTCAAGCCACATGGAGCTTGCCAGTATGCTGGCCTATGTCCTCCACGTTCAGCCTTTTTCATCCATCTGGGCCGCAAGCCTATTAGATAGAGATGCCTACCATCAGTGCTGGCCTACATTCCTGTCATCTCTGCCCCCTCCATACACACTGTATTGGTTAACTTTTTCATCATTGGGAACAAATACCTGACACCCAAGTTTTAGGCTCATGGTTTCAAGGGATTCAGTTCATGGGAGCCGAGAAGCAAGGCAGAGGAGCAGTGCCAGAGAAGAGGCCAAGGACCAGACACGGACCAAGACCCCAGACACACGAGATACACCCGGGAGTGTGCTGTACTAATCCCTACGCAGCTTGCAAACCAACCAAGTTGACAATCGGGATTAAGGGTCACAGCTCCTGAGCAGACCTGCTGGGTCCCCTGGCCCCTTCAGCCTCCTTGTTTCTCTGCTCTCTTCTTTTTTCCTGATGTCTATGCACTCCAACCAGCATCTCCAAAGAGTAAGTACATTTCCTCCTGAATGATAAATATTATCATCTCCTTTAAGACCATAGTGTTAATTCAGTAATGCCATCCAATACACAGTCCTTATACAAATGTCCTCAATTGTACAAAATGTTCTCTTAACAGTTTTTAACTCAAAGAGCCACTGAAACCTCACTCATTGCATTCGGTTTTTATGGACACAAAGGATTATTGAAAGACTGTTCACCGAAGAAAAGGATTACAGCCAGAAATTATGCGCACAGGTATTACCCAGGCAACATGTTACTCACTTGAATTGGGGTAACACCTTCCTACCCACTTCAAAGTTTCCAGGTCTCGGTAGCAGCCCTCACTGATGTGTGGTACACACTCCTATAGATTACACACGCTTTCACATACATTCTTTCCATTTGCAGTCACATCTAAACACCCAGAATAGTCACTGCACAGCACACTGGCTTCTTCATGGGCCTCATCCACATTCTTTTTTCCTTGGCAGAGCCCTCGCTTCTCTGCATAGTAATTCCTAGCATGCATTTCCTTTATGGAAACACCTAGCTCTTTCGTGGACCTTTTCTGAATAGATGATTGTTCTGGAGGGGGTGGCTTAGAGTGAGTGAGTGATGGAGAAGTGAGGAGGAAGGCGAAAAGGTGTTTGTGTGTGGTATTGAGGGATAGAAAGCAAACACCAGGCTTCCGGCCTCTGACAGTGGGGCAGGCAGCAACCGCCTCCAGAAACAGCCATGTGAATATGTCATAACCTAGCCACGACAGACAGACCAATTAGAGTGTGTGTGTGTGTGTGCGTTGTTTTTTGTTTCTCTTTGCATGAAGAACCAGGAACCCACACACAAGTACTTTTTCTTGGTTGGCGCCTTTTCTCCTCCAAAGCCCAATACACTCTTGTGCTTCTTACTGACATTACCTGGAAAGGTGCAGAAGGTTCTGGATGAGTTTATCCTGCTTTACATCAGGTGGAGGACTCATCATTTTTTAGCCTAATCAACGTTAAACTCTTCACAAGGACTTTCAAAGGCCTCCTCTTGATCTCAGTCCTTGACAGCTGTAAGTCCTTCCTTGAGAGTCCTCTGCCTGGAAGGAGAGCAACCTCAGCCCTTGGCGTCGACTGCGCTGTCCTCCACCCTCTCACCCAGGAAAGCAGGAAGCAGAGCGAGCACTCTGGGGGCCCCACAGGCTGTCACTGGGACCTTGGGCCTCAGATGGGAATGCTTACCCATTTCTTTGCAAGGCGCCAGTGCTGCCAGAGCTGGAAAGGGACTAGAGAGGCAGACACACACACACACACACACACACACACACACACACACACACAGAAGGGCTAAAGGGCAGACTGCGAGCCCTGTATTCTGCACACCTCCAGGGAAGAAGCACTCATTGGAAATGGAAGGTCAATATTGTTCCTGCTGGGCAAACTCGAGACCCTTGAAGAGCCTCTCAGCCTGGTAGGACTCTCAAACCCTGCTCTGGAGTGAGCAGAAGAGAGACACGGTGGCTTCCCTGGAAGACTGATGCTGGCCTGAGCTCATTGTTAAATAAAGAGCCTCCAGATCTCCACGGTGCCCGCGTGGCCCTAGCAAGACCCCACCCGCCCCAGCGCCCAGCTGTGGCATTTCCTGAGAGGCAGAGTGGTGTCACTTTGATCCTCTGTTTTAAGAAAACGGGAGGTGGCCATTGACCCACGGGCCCAGAATTAGCACACCGGGTCCCTGTTGTCATATTCTCCACAAGGTCTGTTCGTGACCCTCCAGACCTCTCTAGTCTACCTGCGTTCGTTTGCTGAACATAACTAGGCTCTTTTCTAGGGCAGCAAAAAGCTTTATTCTGATATTTTTAGGGAAGATTTTTTTTTTTTTTTTTTTGTGGTGCCGGGGATCAAACTCAGGGCCTTGTGCTCGCAAGGCAAGCACTCTAATCACTGAGCTAAATCCCCGGCCCTATTCTGATATTTTTAAATAGATGTCAAATATTATTGCAGCAGCAGTTTGGGATCACAGGTGTCTTCTCCCATCCTGCGGTTATAGACAGAATCTCTGAGGCGGCCATGTCTCCCACAGGGTGGCGCGAGTTCAGATCGCTGCAATGGGTTTGGGACAGGTAGAGACAGTTCAGGGGCTCATGATGCTGTCGCCAGCACCCACCGGTCAGCCTCAGCCCCCGCAGCCTTCCCATTCCTGCCTGCCTCAAATTTTTCTACGCACCACCTAGAAAAAGCAACATCCCCAAAAGACTACAAATCTGTGTAAGGGCCCCTGGAGATGGCGCCTGGGGATCTGGTGGTTTTCTGTGGACAGAGGACTTTCTCTTGAGCACCTTTCCTGCAGGTTCTGGTTCCCCTAGACCTCTGGCTCTGCTCACACCCAGGAGTCCCTGGCAAGACCAGGAGGGACGCAGCCCCAGCCTGCCACCGAGTGGAAGGTGCTCTGGCTTGTCACCAAGCGTGGCCTGGACCCCACACCCTTCTCCTTAGAGGGGCAGTTCTCAACCCCGAGTGGCCTCAGAACACCCGGGGAAGGAAGTGTTCCAACCCACATTCCCGGGCCTCACCCGGGGAGTCAAACCCAGAGGTCTGGGCTAGGGGCCTGAGAACATGTATTTCTCACCAGGTCCCAGAAGATGCTGCTGCTGCCATGCTGGGGACCACATTTGGGGAACTGTGGCCTACACCTCGAGGCATCTGCTGGTTACCTGACTTAGTCACTTCCCTGGTCACCGAGACGTAATACCCAACACTCATACTTAAGGAAGGAGAGGTTTATTTTGGCCCACGTTTCGGTCCGTAGTCAGCTGGCTCCAGGGCAGGGCAGCCTGGCAGAGGACAGTTGCTCATGGCATGGTGGACAGGAAACAGAGAGACCCAAGGAACGAGGGGTGCAGAAGGAGACAGACCATTTTGGTCACGCCCCCAGTGACCTGCCTCTTCCACTCAGGTTTCATCTCCCAACATCACTTTTAGTTATAAACTCATCAGTGGACTAAGGCAATGATGAGTACCACACACTGTGAACCAGTTGTTCCCTGAAGCCCCAGCGAGGGACGCATGAGACTCTGCGGGATGCATCTAGACAGAAACCGTGTCGCCCTCTCTCACCTCTGTGTGCAGAGCCTCACACACGGGCAAGCCACGCCCCACCGTGACACGCAGCCGGAAGCCTGTCTCTCCCAGGGGTCCTCTGGCAGGCACTTTCTGACTCCTGCTGGAAGGTGGCAGGGTGTGTGCCGAAATGACACGTGCCACCAACTGCAAGAGATACGCTTGGAGCTGGTCTCCGAGAAAAGATGGTGATGTAGATACATTTGGTTCTACTGCCTCTGAACCATCTTAGAAGTCTTAGAAGTGTACTGTCTGCCAAAGCAACGTACACATTGGTTGTTTCACCCTCAGGATACATTTTCTGATGCAAACAAGGACTGTACGCGATGGCTGTGTGGGCATGCAGATCAGCCAGGCGCAGCTTCCCTACCCCATCGTGTGGCCGAACCGATTCATACAGTGTTTAACACATTCTCACTGGCTTGAACGACTGGTGGTACAAACAGATATAATCACTTTTATTGTTCTTTTTGCTAATAAAGTTACTAAAAAGCCACCCAGGGGGACAGTCATGCATTTACCACCAAAGATTCAAGCTGCCCGGCAGTGAAACGTAAGCATTACAGCCCATCACGAACATGTTAAACACGTAGCACACATCATGAACGGCCAATAAATATGTGAAACAGAAGTTCAACATCTCCAGCCAGGAGAAAAATGCAAATTAAAACAACACTGAGATTCCATCTTACTACAGCTGGACTGGCCATCACCAAGAAATCAAATAGTAACAAATGCTGGTGAGGCTATAGGGAGAAAGGAACCAGTCTACATTGTTGGTGGGAATGTGAACTAGTACAACCACTGTGGAAATCAGCGTGCAGATTCCTCAAAAAACAAACTATAAATTCCATTCGACCCTGCTATTTCTCTTCTAGGTATCTTCCTGAAAGAGTTAAAGACCTGATGTTACAGTGATGATGCATATTCATGTTTATAACAGCACAATTCACGCTAGCTAAGTCTTGGAAGCAGCCTATGTGTCCATCAATAGATGTATGGATGAAGGAAATGTGGTATTTACACACAATGGAGTACTACTCTGCCATAAAGGAGGATAAACTTGAGTCATTTGGGAAAATGGATGCAGCTTGAGACCATAAAGCTGAGTGAAATAAATCAAATACACCAGCTTAAATATTGCATGGTTTCTTTTATAGGAGAAAACCAAAGTGTAAATAATTGAAAGAGCAAAACAAATGGAGCTATTACAAAATAGATTGATAGATCCTCTATAGATGGGAAGGAAACTAGAGATGGAGGGAGAGAGACGGGAAAGGAAGGGAAAATAAAGTGAGTTAAGATGTGTACATGTGCCAACTCCTCACATGAGTGCAACTGTTATGTACAGCAAACATGTACAAATAAACGTTAAAAAAGAAAAGAAATGAGCACATAGAGTACATCAGAAGTCTCTTACTATTTCTTTTTTATTTTTGGATACTAATTTTTATTTCTTTTTACTTTTTATTATGAAAATTTTCAAACATACATAAAATCTTGTTTCATTTGTATTTTCTCCCACTGTGCTGTACCTCACCTGTATTATTATTATTTGTTAGTACATGTTTCCAGTACATAGAGTTTACAATCATCTTGGAGAGTGGGTTCATGTATATAATACAGTTTGAGTCTGTTTCTTTTATTTTATTTTTTGTATTTATCTTAGTGCTACAATTTAGATATACGTAATGACAACATTCATCATAGAGAATTTGTACCTGTATATGATATATCTTGCTGCTTCTTTTCTTCCCATTTCCCTTTGCTCCTTTCAACCCCTCTTCCCCTCCTCATTTACAAAAGCTTTGTTTCCATTTTTTCCTTGTATTCTTTTTTCTTTTCCTCGGTCCTTTCCCCCTCCACCCTCCCTTGTTCCCCTTCCCATTTGAACAATTTCTTCTTTCCAAGTGTAATACATTTTCATGCTTATTTACACTTCCAGTTTCTCACACTAGAGAAACAATGCGCGATTTAAACATGTTTATCTGATATATTTCACTTGAGAGTATGGTCTCGAGGCGCGTCCATTTACCTAGAAACGTCTCAAGCTTACCATTCTTTATGTGGAGTGGTACTCCATTGTATAAAAACACTGCATCTTCTTTGTCCATTCCTTGGTTGATGGGCATTTGGGCTGTTTCCAAGATTTAGCTAGCATAAACTGTGTCGCTATAAACATGGTGGGTTCTGTTTTTTTTAAAAAATCCCCTTCCCCTTCCCTCCCGCCTCCCTCTCTCCTCTTATAAATCCCCTTTCCCTGCGTATATTATTTTAAAGCAAATGCAAGGCATCATATTATTTCATTGACGACTATTTGGCACGTATATATCAGTACTAAACATCTGCTGTTTAAGTGGCATTGCTGTAATTACTTCGCCCAGTAATGTAGGCAGAGTCCAGCAATCTCTGTGTTATGGTCCGTGTTCAATCCGCTGTGATCTGAGAGCAGTCTGTGCAACTCGTCAGGTTGTGCCTGGGGCTCGATGGGGCCTGTCCTGGCGACCGTTCCGGGGAGCCTGGGCACAGTGCACCCTGCCTACTGACGTCAGCCTCTCCAGCTGGCCCACCCTTACTAGTTTCATGCCTGCTGATTCTGTCCGTTTCTTCACTTTTTACTAGCACGTGCTAATTGTACATATAACTAGGATTCACTGGGATGCTTTCATACACACATACAGTGTGCACAGACCACGTCCACCCTTCACCCTTCCCAGTCCCTGGAAATCACTATTCTAAAGGCTCTTCTGAGAAACCACCATTTAGAATGTACTATACTACAAATAATTAGGACACAAAATACAATTAAATGAGATAGAAGTTCATTTTACCTGGACTGTCAGCTTTGAAGGAAGGGTCACTGCAGGCGGAGCAGAGCGGACAGTCAGGGGAGCTGGAGCACCCTTCTGAGGCCTTGAGACCAGGACCAAGGTCCTCCTGGAGCACAGAGACGTCGGGGCAGCTTGGCACAATGGCTGCTTCCGGTTCCGGGGCAGGAAAAGTGAGATGAGCCTGGGATAATTTGTGTGCCAGGAAGAATGCCCATACTCTGAAAATGCTGAGGCATACCAGAACATGCAGGGATGGGAAGGATTTCTACTGACCAAATTTGAGACAACTTGAGCATCAAGATAAGTCAAAATTTGTCAGGCGTGAAGGCTGAGGCAGGAGGATTTCTGTGAGTTCTAGGCCAGCCTGGGGTACATAGCAAATTCAAGACCCTGTGGCTCTGGGCCAGTGACAGCACAATACATCAGGGTGGAGCACATGGCAGGAGAGGTCTCTTTACCTTGTCGCATCTGGGAAGCATCATGAGAGAGAGAGAAAGGGGCTGGAGTCCCAATCACCCCTTCAAGTCCACACCCCCAACCCCTAACTCCAAGGAGATCCTACCTTCTAAAGGTGCCACCGTGGCCTGGGGACTGCGCCTTCAACACATGGGCTCTGGGTGCATTTTGGATCCAAACCACAGCAGGCTGTCAGCCAGGATGTCCATGCCCAGCCTCTGTGTGGCTGCCAGCTCTGCACAGAATAGCCAATGAGTCTTGGTGGTGGGGGAGGAAAAGGCAGGGGAGGAGAGAGCAGAGGAGGAAAGAGTCAGGTGGAAGGAGTAAGGCCTCGTCTGACTTGGTCTTTGGAGTCACATTCCATGATCGGTAAAGCCAGACCAAATTCAAGAGCGGGGAATGACAGAGACAGTGTCACATAATTTGGGGGCATATTTTAAAACCACCACAGGTCTGTAAAATCATCAGACTCACCAGTAGAACATTCCAGAACTGAACCTTTTGTATCAATTATACATCAATTTTTTAAAAATAGGAAAATGGCCTTTCCTGGCCCTAATGGCCCTAGACTAGAGTCTTCACCCAGATCTCCGCCCCATTTAGGACCCTCAGGGTGACTGGTTCAGCTCCCCATTTGCGGGTGAGGCCTGTGGGCGCTGATGGTGACGAGAGGCTTGCTCCAGGCCCACGGCAGCAGGCTGAGGGCTCCAGACCCTCACTCCGCTGGACTGGGGCTGCCTGTCCCCACCCTGCAGATCCCCACAGAGATGCCTGGGGTGTCAGACATGAGGCTGACTCTGTAAATGGACCATAAAAGTCAGCTTATAATTTTTTTTTTTTGGTGGTACTGAGAATTGAACCCAGGGCCTTGGCGCTGAGCTGCATCCTTAGCTATTTTTATCTCTTTACTTTGAGACAGGGTCTCTCTAAGTCACTAAGTTGCCTGGACTGGGCTCCAGCTTGAAGTCCTCATGCCTCAGACTCCCAGAGTGCTGGGATTACAGGTGTGCGCCATTGCACTTGGCAAGACTTGTACTTCATGGGTTCTCTTTTGCTTCAGTTAGGCTTGCGTCAGTCCCCTGAGAGCACCTTTTCCACAGCTGCAGCGACTCTCATCTGACAGAGACTCTGCATGCTGGTATCTTCTACAACTCTCTGCTGTGTCTACTATAGTAGATGCTGGTTAAATGTTTGTTGACTGAACATGAGGAGAGAGAGTGCTGTCCGTACTTCCCTCCTTCAAAAACAAGATTTCCTTAGATAGAGTAACGTACCATGATTAGTAATGTCTGTGAAATGAAATGTCGAGGATGTAGTGACTCACACGTCTCCTTCTGGGCCTGCCCCTTCCCCTCCTGCTGCTGACTGTTTCACAGGTTGCGTGGACCACCCTGGCCAGCCTACACCCATCTGAAGTCCCGGCAGCACTGGCACTCAGATTCGGCTCCAGTGTGGGCCACCGGGTGGCACGATGGTGTGCGAAAGAGAAGGAAGCCATAAAAGAGAGAGTGGGATCAAAAAGACACAAGGGCAGCCAGCGGGGCGCTGGAGAGAAAGTCTCCAAAGGTGGCTGGGACGCAGCTCCGTGGCGTAGTGCTCGCCTCACACGCGTAAGGCCTGAGTGTGGTCTCCGCGCTGTGACCAAAGAGAAAACTAAAACAACAAAGAGTGGCTTCCGGATTTTCACAATGGTGGATCAGAGGGTGAATGGGCGAAGGAGCTGTGGTACATCTGTGTGAGATACCATACAGGAATAAAAGAATTTTTAAACACTGGCGGGAGCGTGTCTCAGTGGTGGAGTCCTTGGCGAGTCATGTGTTTGATCCCCAGGACTGAAACACAAGCAAACAGACAAATGACCTAACACAGCATGGAGCCTTCCAAGAACATGTGAGTAAAAGCAGCCAGACTGAGGACTATAAAATGTTATGATTTCATTTGTATGAAACATTAAGGGAAAAAAAAAAGCCTTTAATCTACAGGGCCCAAACCCAGATCAAGGATTGCTCGAGGCCAGGGCCAGGGAGAGACTCTATGGGGAAGAGCACGAGGGACCGCGGGGTGAGGAGGAGATTCTTCCATGTCTTGCTTGTAGTGGAAAGTTCCAAGTATAGACATTTCTCAGAACTCATTGAACCCTACAGTTAAAATTGATGCACCTTAATGTGTGTAAGTTATACCTCAATAAAGTTGATTTAATAAAAAAAAGAACTTGAGCTGGCCACCTATAATCTCAGTTACATGGAAGGCCGAGGCAGGAGGACTGCAATTCTGATTGCCTAGGCGGCTTAACAAGACTCTGTCTCAAAAATTTAAAGGCGCTGGGGATGCAGCTCAGTGGTAGAGTGCCCCTAGGTTCATCCCCAGTACCACAATACAGAAGAAAACAAAATTTTATTTGGACCCAGCTCTCCACAAGAGAGAGAAGGCTTCTAGGACGAGAATGATTCTAGGACGAGGCTGAGGGGCAGGTCGGTGATGTGGGGAGATGAGTCGAATGTGGTCAAGACATGGAGGAGAAGGGGAAGGAAGAGGGGGCAGACTGCGCCGCCGTGCTGGGTATTAAGGACACAGGGTTTTAGTGAAGGTCTGATTTATCTTACTTTTCCATCAGGGCCTGTTTCAAGTCCCACTTTCACCATAAATTCTTGACTCCCCAGTCACATGTTTTCTTCTTTCTCTCATTTGAACTTTTATAGTAAGTCCTGTCTAATTTATCTGTAAATAGCAACAGCTCTTTTTTTCTTTCATCTGCTGTTCAAACTGCTTATTGCTGCTTAACTCTGAGCGTGCTTGTGCTTTCTCGTCTGGGACACACGCTCTTCGTGTGTCAGACCCTCCATTCCTCACTACTGAGACGGCCGTAGTCATAGATGATCTTGACTCGCCTTGCTTTTTGGTCCTGAAACCAGACTAGGTAAAAACTTTGGGGTAAGGAAGAGACATCTACCATTCTATAATGATTCTACAGAGGGAACAAGTAGGGAGACCCCTCAGTAATTCATTCCACTCCTACTTCAATTGACAGACCACAGTTTCTATCACAAAGCCAGGCCTCTTCAGGCGACGTACTCTCTGAGACTAACTGAACTGGACTTGATGTAGTTACCCGATTATTTCCTATCCCAATGACTTCTTTTTTCCAATCAGAAATTTCAGCCAGGCCAGTCACATTTGTATTTGAAGCCTGCCAACTCTGACCAGAAATCAGGTCTCCGTGTGAGACACACCTTGACAAGTGGATTAGATGTTCCAGTGAAAGGCAGATAAATGTCACACACGTCACTATAAATAAAAGTCTGGGCCTGCTTATCAGCTTGTAGGGTTGAGGTCTTACCTTCAACACCTCTCAGAGTGCTTTACACTTTATTATCCTTTAAACGAGGTCTTTTCCATCCAGCTTCTTCCATTTATACCTCTGGAGGGAATTACAACTGATTAGCTCTTCCAAACATACAGCTTCTGTCAACTTCCTGCCTTCTCCTTTAGGAGACAGTGCGACCTGTGGCCTCAAGCAGCAACCCGCCAGGATTCTCTCCAATGTCGTATGAGGGAGAGAAGTGTAGCAGGAGCCTCTCACAGACTGAATCTAGGACACCTCATACCTGCTTTACAAGCAGTTCATGTCCTAGTAGGGTTTCATGGTTTAGGGTTATATTTTAGAGCACAGGATTTGTCATCTAAATCCATGTAATAGCAAGTATGGACCTAGCCCCCTGGTTTTCATCACATCCTGCTCTCTGAAACCTGGTGACACTTGGCCGAAGCTCGTTCCACACATCACTAGCAGCGGGGATGCATTTCTTCAGAGCATTATTCCCCAAAGCGTCTACAGTGCCATTTCCCAGAGCATCTGAGGGATAAGGACCACGAAGCTCTTTACAAAAAAACCCAAAAAAACAAAAAAGCCTTCTCCTGATTACAGAGATTTGGAGATGGGGCAGCTGCAAAGACTCTGAGTTGGGCACAGAAATGCAGGCCATAAAAGTGCATCTTCCGGGGCTGGAGATTTAGTTCAGGAGAAGAGTACTTGCCTAGCAAATCCCAGGCTCTGAGTTCAATCCCCAGCACCTCCCCCGCAAAAAAAAAAAAAAAAAAAGTAAGCTAGGTGTGATGGCCCACACCTGTACTTCCAGCATTTGGGAGGCTGATGCAGGAGGACTGCCTTGAGTTGGAGGCCAGCCTGGCTACATACTGAGTTTAAGACCAGCCTGAACTGCATAGTGAAACCGTGTCTCAAAAAACAAACAAACAATAACAACAACTACAAAATGCATCTTCCATATTGGTCATGTTTCTGTTACACTTTTGTGCCTACATTTCTGAGCTGCTCTGTAGAGCTCTATCAGCAAAGGACTGCATAGAAACACATGGGTTATAATCCCAGCACTTGGGAGGCTGAAGCAGGAGGATCCCTGTAAGCTCGAGGCCAGCCTGGCTACATAGTGAGACCCTGTCTGAAAACAAACAAACAAACAAACCATGGGTAGCACATTTGTTCACCAATGTCACGCTCATTGGTGCCCGGGAAGTATACTTGGTGCTGATGATATCAGATTGTTTTAGGTTAGCAAACAGCATGGGACACCAGATCTGGAGATAGAAAAATCCTAGGAATTTCAAAAATTGGCTTTGAATGGGTTCTGGGAACAGAAACTTGTGGATTCCATTTCCAGCATCATGTTCTAAAATAGAACTTCTCAAAGTTTTTGTCTCAGGACTCAAAAATTATTGAGAAGCCCAAGGAGTTTGTTTAAGTGGGTTAGATTTATTGATATTTACATGTTAGAGATCAAGCCTGAGAAAATTTTAAAATGGTAATCCATTGGTTCACTTAAAATAACAATAAGAAATACATGGTAAGGTTATCTGGCAGTTCTTCCCACTTGGAGCAAAGAATAGGCCAAAGCAGGCCAAAATCAGTGTCAAAGTTTATTCATAATGGCAAACAGAGGGAGAAACTGGCTCTGCGGAGCGAGTTGAGGCCAAACAGAAAAAGTGAAACAAAGGACAAAATAACAACAAAAGAAAGCAAAGATACGTTCTGTGCCTAAGGGAGGCGATTTGGGCTATCATAAAGAAGACAGGACAGCCCGGCACCCCTGCCGCAGTGCGATTGTGAGCTGCCTCCTGGGGCTCCCTCTATTTATCTTGTCCAAGTTCTGGAGGAAGCCATGAGACGACTCCATCTGGTCAGAGAGGCAGCGCTTGGACTCCTCACCCTGGGTCATTGTCAGGTCCCGGCCACTCCCCAGGTCGCCCACCCTCCCAGCCAGCCCTTGCTCGCCCTACTCCTACCTCGGGAACATCACTAATGTTTTAAGAAAATAGCCGTATTTTCCCCCACAGAAAGCAAGCTATAAAATGGCATTGTTTTACATCTTTTGCAGCTTTCTTTGGTGGGGGGTGGTACTGGGGATTGAACTCAGGACCTTGCATTTGCTAGGTAAGGGCTCTACCGGTGAGCTAAATTCCCAGCCCCTGTTTTATGTCTTTTGAACTCCTTCCCGTACTGACTTGGATTGTCATGGCTCCTTCTGATTACATCTGCTGTGACACTGTGTGCTGCCAGGCCTCTGAAAACAACCACCACTGTACTTTTAAAGAACAAGAGTGAAAAGCAGGAAGAACCACTTAAAGTTATGAAATAGTTTTGATCTCATGGATTCCCTGAGAGAGACTCTGGAACACACTTTGAGAATTACTGCTCCAAGAAGTCAATAAAAGTATTTATCGAGAGCCTACTGGATGCCCACATGAAATAAATAGAACTCACATCCCTTCCGTGAAGGAATTCAGTGACTCCCTCCACACCTCTCTACTGCCAACCAAAGCTTAATATTCCAAGTCTTGGCATCACTCTGCCTTCTCCCTGTCATTGCTGGTGATGCCGTTAGGTGACCAGAGAGCTAATTTTTCTAAATGCCTTAGCAATCATTATCTGTGAAATTCATTTGGAATTTTAATCAGGTGCTGTGGTAGGCGACGTACTGTTGGTCAAACTATTGTGTAATTCTCCATGTTTCATATTTTGGCCCTGCTACTGGTGGTAGGCTCTTCGAGGGTGATAACCTTTCCTTTTGCTGGCCCAGATACACAGCAAAGACTGGCTCTTAGGCAGATACTTAGGAACTTGATTTGCAGCTAATCGAGGGTGACAGAGGCAGTGCTGTGCGCCTGCCAGTCCTACATCCTTTTCCTGTTCTAGAGCACCAGGAAGACGATTTCCCAGTCTCTGTCGGAGGGCAGGGCCCATGTGACTGGGTGGGGCAGACAGCCACACGCTAGCCCAGCCCTTGAAAACATCCAGTGCAGCCATCCCATCCTGTCTTTCCTTTTGGCAGTGACCATGGTGGTCGTATGTTGAGCTG